>CM064546.1:21873860-22033860 GCA_032716605.1 Paralithodes platypus | reverse complement strand
AAGCGACGCTGGAGTTCCTGTAGTTCGTGGAGCTGCCCAACGACCCGCCGTCTACTGTAGATACGTGGATGACATCTTCGTGCAAATCAAGGACCTCCACGAACTACAGGAACTCCAGCGTCGCTTCATGACCTCCTCCGGACTTAACTTCACCTTTGAAAAATCAAACAATGGACAACTCCCCTTCCTCGACATCCTCGTAGCGCTGAACGACCATCGGTTCAAAACCACCATCTACACTAAACCAACTAACACAGGACAATGCCTCAACGGCGATAGTGAATGCCCCCGCCGTTATCTTCTATCCTCCATATCCGCCTATGTAAGGAGAGCCCTCACGCTCTGCTCTACCTGGGCCGACACCCACCAGGAACTAGAAAGACTATCCCAAGTTTTAGTGAATAATGGATACTCACACTCCGACATCTCCAGCACCATCAACCACTATCTTGAAAAATGGTACACCCAAAGCCCTCCCAACATTGACCCCCCCCCCCAATGAAATTAAGATCTTCTACCGCAATTACATGTCCTCTGAACACAAAAATGATGAGGCTCTCTTAAAAGAAATAATCTCCAAGCATGTCCACCCAACCAACCCGGAAAACAAAATCAAATTAATAATTTATTACAAATCCCCCAAGACCACCAACCTCGTTCTCCGCAACAAACCAGCTTCCACCAAGATAAAGAGCCCGATGACCGACGATCACGTCATTTACCAACATACCTGTAATTATGAGGACTGTGGACCTCATTCCTATATTGGCATGACGCAGACTCGTCTTTCACGTCGGTTAACTTTTCACCTTCAGGCTGGAGCCATCAAAGACCACTATCTCACCGCCAACCACCCCCACCTCACACGCAACGAGTTAGAGAAACAAACCACCATACTCGATAAAGAAAGTGACTCAAGGAGATTTCCTATACTCGAAGCGTTATATATCCAAGCCTTACATCCCAACATCAACAACCAAACTCTTGACCTTCAGATCCTTCCTTCTGCCAATAGGCACTACCCTACAGGACCTAACGCCCCTCCTCGCCCCCCGGTGCCCTTGACGCAGCCCCCCGCGCTACCTCCTTCAGCTTCGTCTTCTGCCGGCGCCACACGGACCACACAATTTAGGCCACGCCCCTCGACACGCAGCCAATCAGCTTTGACCCCGCCACCCGACCATCACCATCCCGCATCCAGTGCGCCTGCGTGAAGCGGTTCCCCCTTTTGCACTCCTAGAATACCCCTCCACCAATAGGAGACTTTTGCCCCCTGATTTTCGCCTCCTCTGATCCTCCACCCTCTATATAAACCCTTCCTGTTTACCTTTTATATCATTCTACCCTTACTTGATAATGCTGGTTGTCCAGTGAAACGCGTCGTATATCCTGTATCATCATGTACATTTATGTAACCCTGTACCACCATGAATTTTGCTCAAGTCATTCATCTACTTAAAGAGTATATAAAAAGAGTATATACTCATCTATAAAAAGAGTAGGCTACTGCTTTACTAGGCTTCAGTGACACCAGGGTCATCTGTTGACACAGTATATTAACCCCTTGTGTGCAGTCACACTTTATTTTTATATAATCTCTATTTGGTGAATTGTATATTTAGTTACATATTCTGTTATACATATATTTGTTTAAGGTTAGGTTATCACACCTGGTAGCCTATTTCTGCGAATTTCAATTTTATTATATTCGGTTAGGCTATTCAACGCTGGTAGCCTATTATTGCGTATTTCAATTTAAAAAAAAAAAAACTTTTGGTTAGGCTATCGCCCCTGGAAGCCTAATTCTGCGTATCTCAACATTTTTGTTTTCGGTTAGGCTATCACCCCTGATATCCTATTTCTGCGTATTTCAGCATATTTGTTTTCGGTTGAAGTGATTGAAGTGTTTTTAAAGTGAGTGAAGTGTTGTAAAGTGAGTGAATTGTTTTTTAAGTGAGTGAAGTGATCTGAAGAAAGTGACTGTCACCATGCCTCGCGCTTGTGCGAACTGCGCCGGTAGGTTTGGTGAGTCCATGTTTGCTACTATCGATCTTCAAGTCTGCCGGCTCTGCCAGCAACGAGAGAATTTTACAGTGAAATTAGATGAAGCCTACAACAAGATCAACGTCCTCACCATGAAGCTGGAATCACTCCAAGAGTTTGTAACACTCAACGTTGGAGTGCCACAAACTTCAATTGTCACCGCAACTCCAGCAGCCACCAACGCCCCAACGTCAAATGCTAACAATTCAACGCCTACAGTAGCCATTTCAGCTGATGTTTCCGATACTCAAGATACAAATAGCGACTCTCTTCCCCCTCAAGACAACTTCCGTGTCGTGAGGAACAACGTTTGCCCCAAGACCAGGAAACACATACCGATTACCGAGTGTCAAAACCGTTTCCAGATATTCGCAGACTCAGATGACGAAGAGGAAATAGAAGAAGTCCGGCTCGTGGGAGACTCGATGATACGTGGTCAGCTCACAGAGTTTTGCGCCAGGGCACCTAAGACCAGGAAGCGTTTTTGTATCCCTGGTGGTGGTGTGGATGACGTAGTTGCAGCAGTTGACGAAGTATCAAAGCTGGCCCCTGCAAATACAATGTACGTCATCCACGTTGGATCCAACGATATACAGCGAACCCGGTCGGAAGATTTGCTTTTAAAGTACCAGCAGCTGATCAAGTCGTTTAAGGAGAAGTCATCAAGGATCATCGTCTCAGGAATCGTCCCCCGGCTCGGTGTAGAGAGCCGATTTTACAACATAGCCACCAGCACAAATCGTTGTCTAGCAAACCTCTGCAGGAAGGAGAACGTGGGATTCGTCGACACCTGGGACAATTTCTACTACGATGACTATTTGTTTTCGGATGATGGAGTTCATCTGAACCAGGTGGGAGCAGCGCGTTTTGGGCGTCTTCTCAACGATGCGGTGAAGGATTTTCGGAGAAGAAATCGACTCAGCACAGGACAACCAGGAAGGAGGACCGAAGACAGCGAGGACGGCAATCTACAAAGGAATTAAATACTAATCCGTCAAGAACCGCGAATTTGGATAAAGCTCCACCAACACGACCCAAATTCAAAACCGTCAGGGATAACGACCGAGGACCGAGGACAGCCATGAATGTAAATGTAGATCCGACCAGAACCAAAAATTCGATGAAAGAACGATCTGCGAGTTCTAAAACCGCAACTTTAAAGGTTTTCTATGCAAACGCTCGTAGCATACGCAATAAATTTTCAGATTTAGAGGAACTAGTGTTTACAGAAAATTATGATGTGATTGGCATAACAGAATCTTGGCTCAATACACAAGATAGAGACTTTTTAGCAGAGTATTCACTTCCCGGTTATGTAATGTTTGAGAACAGCCGAATAAATAAAAATGGAGGTGGCGTTTTATTTTATATCAAAGAAAGTCTTAACCCGACCCTCGTGTCAAAACCTCAAATTGTGAACGTCGACACATCTTTTGTGCTAATAAAGAATAATAAAGGTACAAAAATAATACTTGCGTTAATATACAGACCTCCAGCTCAATCAGTGCAAACTGACCGAGAAATTTACGAACAAATTGCAGATGTAAGTAACTCACAAGATACCGTAATTTTTGGCGACTTTAATTTACCTGTGACCAAGTGGGGCGATACTCTTACTTCACACTCCGGACATGACTTGTATACGAACTTGCAAGAGAGTTCGCTTTATCAATTTGTTCGAATGCCGACCCGTGGTAATAACGTTCTTGACATTGTACTTGCAACAAAAGAAGAATTGATAGAGAATTTGAATGTTGGTGATGAATTCAGTAACAGCGACCATCGTACGATAACTTTCACTTTAAAGTTTACTAGTAACGAACCAAATAGTAGCATCGAAAAAGTCCCTAATTTCAAGAAAGCAAACTTCCATAAACTTAGAGCTATGTTTAAAGAAACTGACTGGAGCTTTTTAATTAACAATAACGACATAAATACATCTTGGAAGTTATTCGAAACCACTTACCTAAAAGCAGTGCAAGACTGCATACCATCCAAAATACGGCGTCCAGGCCATAATAATAAGCCCAAATGGTGGAATAAAGATATTTCAAACTGCCTGCTTGCTAAAAAATGTGCTAATGATAGATTAAAATCCTCACAAAATGACGAAGAACGGGTGAAATTTGTAGAGCTACGACGCAAAGCCAAAAAGTTAATTAAGCAAAGTAAAAAGACCTTAGAGTTACATATTGCGAATCAAAGTAAAACAAACCCGAAAGAATTCTATAGTTATATCAGAAAGAAAAAAGTAGTTACTTCAACTGTTGGACCGTTAGTCGATGAAAAAGGAGAATACACCAAAGACGAAGTACAAATGAGTAATGCCCTCAATACCTTCTTTGCATCAGTTTTTACAACAGAAGACCTCAGTGATATCCCTACACCATCGCCGATTCAGATTGATAATTCAGATGTTCTAAGCAATATCACCGTTACAGAGAGAGAAGTATTGAATTGTTTAGATAAACTCAAGGTAAATAAAACGCCAGGACCTGATACAATCTCGCCTAGAGTTCTAAAGGAAGCTAAGAATGAGCTCTCCAAACCACTGACATTACTATTCAATAAATCCTTGCAGTCTGGAACTATGCCTGATCAGTGGAAGCTAGCCAACGTAACACCGATATTCAAAAAAGGCAGCAAATCCCTACCCAGTAACTATCGTCCAATTAGCTTAACCTCAGTTGTATGTAAAATGCTAGAAACGGTCATACGAGACAGACTCGTAAATCACTTGGAGGAAAATAACATACTTAAAGATACTCAACACGGCTTTCGTAAAAAACGTTCCTGTTTAACAAACCTCTTAGACTTCTTCCACGATATCCTCAACCTCTACGATGAGAGTAAAGCTGTAGATATTATATACCTTGATTTTCAAAAGGCCTTTGACAAAGTTCCCCACAAACGTTTACTGCTAAAACTAAAAGCGCATGGAATACAAGACGGTGTGTTGAAATGGATAGAAAATTGGCTCAGCAACAGAAAGCAAAGGGTAGTCATAAACGGTAAGGCATCTAAATGGACCAATGTAAGTAGCGGGGTACCCCAGGGATCGGTACTAGGACCAATTCTCTTTCTAATTTACATCAACGACATAGATGAGGGTCTCACCTGCACAATCTCAAAATTTGCTGACGATACAAAAATTGCAAATAGCGTACTCTCAAAAGAACAAGTTGACGATATGCAACACAATCTAGATAAATTGTCATGTTGGGCCCAAATTTGGCAAATGAGTTTCAATGCGGATAAATGTAAAGTACTACATGTCGGATACCTAAATGAGAAAGCAAACTATTCGATGAATGGCACTCAGCTTAAGAATGTAAACAGAGAAACTGATCTGGGAGTAACAATATCGAGTAACCTAAAACCGAGTCAACAATGTTCAGAAGTTGTTAAGAAGGCAAACAAAATAATTGGCTTTATAGGCAGGTCATTTGAGCATAAATCCAAAGAAGTTATCCTAACCCTTTACAATTCCTTAGTCCGCCCTCTTCTGGAATACTGCGTTCAATCCTGGTGCCCTTATTACCAAAAAGATATAACAAGCTAGAACGAGTTCAACGTAGAGTTACCAAAATGATACCTAGCCTAAAGAACAAACCATACGAAGAGCGTCTTAGAGAATTAAATCTATTTCCTTTAACCCAGCGCAGATTAAGAGGCGACTTAATTCAAGTGTTCAAAATCATCAAAGGCATCGACAATATGAACTGTAGTAAGTACTTCACTATCGACCAATCTAATTACACGCGGGGAAACGGTTGCAAAATTATTGGTAAATCTTTTAACTCGCACGAATCTAAGAATTTCTTCTTCAATCGAGTTGTCAACTTGTGGAATGGGCTTCCCCGAGACGTTATAGACTGCAGCACCGTTGATTCATTTAAATTCCGCCTAGACAAATATCTCGCATCAAACCCGCGACTGACTGCGTTTGTAAATGAATAACTTTATCCTCCCCTCAGTTACTAACCCATATGTCCCCTACTAACTTCCTAGTCCTGCCACGTTAGTGGCAGGGCAGTAGTTCCCTTTCCAATGTTCCCTTACCCACTCTAAACCACTGTTTGGACACTTGATCCTCAGTGTTTTGGAGGACAAGCAACCTAGAAGGGTCACTAGATCTGTTGTTGCTTGATTTCCTTTGTACTCCTTTGTACTCCTTTGTACTTCCTGCCACCCAGCGAAAACTCATCAGAGACCTGGAAACTTTGAATACTAAAATTTCCAACGCAGAAATTGCCATTTCTTTCAACCTCGTATGTATTAAAGAAAAAAAAAAATATATATATACAATATATATATATATTCAGGTATATATATATATATATATATATACAGTATATATATATATATATATATATTTTTATTTTTATATATATTCTAACTACTCCCTCTCGGGCATAGGCTAAGAGCCTGCACATTCAACCGTTATACAGTGAAGCCTGTGAGGTCTCGTTCCAGTCTACGGAGTGAGACAAGTGACACACTTTTAGCTGCGACCAGCCCCTGTCATCTTGCCTTCGCAGGATGCATTGGGCTTAGTTGCTCACTCACAGCAGCCCCATCTCTGAAGCTGCCTCGCTCCAGTGCTTCACTGTCTCATCTCATAGATTCGGACCCTCACTCTCAAAACGCGACCTATTGAGCAATGAACTCGCTAGGCATTGCCCCCTATAGCATATGTTGAATATGGGAATATTCAACATATGCTATGAATATTATGAATATTTCTAAGCTATGTATGCGGCTAAGAACACAGTACTTCTAGAACATTATTCCCTCTCATAGTCATACTTGTTTTTGTCTACCTCATAATGTAAGGCGTAGTTACGAGGATTTGCATACATCAAAGCCTGCAAGGTTATTTGGACCAACTAATCAAACCCCATTAATGAGAGGTTAAGTATAAAGCTGTATTTGTTTTCCAATATTCACAATCATATGACTTATGGTAAAAATACCAAAAATGCGGTAGCTTGTGCAGATCCCTTGCTGAGCAGTAGAGTAACTGGATTGTCTAGGATGTCCTGGAGTGACTGAATGGGCATGGGCAAGTGTCTGACGGCCAGGAATGATATGAGCTTGCCCGCGTAGCTCCTCGTCAGCACCAGCGTCGTCAACATCCACACCCCCACTATCACACGCTCATACCACCACCAGTCCATCACACCACTCACATCTGATGAAAGTATTTAGTTTGAAGCATAGAAGCAAATCTTTTGCTCTCTCAGCTTCAGTCACACAAATAGATTTTGAGGTTACTTCAGGAAGTAACTTGTTACATTCATATTACTGGTATTGGTTGTTCTATGTGAGTGAAGGAGACAAAAGGCAGAACTGCCTGTGGCGAATGCCTCCCCCAGAGTTGAAAGAGTGACAGGGCCAAATCAAGGGACGTTCGAGCCGAAATGCCTGGACACATGGAGTTTGAAGCAATTTAATTCATAGGAAAAGGGAAAGACTGATTCTAGGAGAGAGTTCCAGAACTCCGCTGTTGAATAAAAGATTGAGAATAACTATTCACTCTGGGGTTGGAAAGTTGCACAGAGTAGGAGTAAGATCGTGTTGCAAGACGGATGGTACGTGCTCTACAAAGATGGGGTGGTATACACTGAGAGAGCTCTGAGGAACACTGATTATTGTAATAGCAGTAGAATGGTGAGAGAGATGCAGCATTGCGGCGAAGAGAGAGAGAGAGACTACATAAAATTGGTGATTGGTTGTGAGTTAATGAGACGGAAGGTTTCTCGTTTCTACTTAGTCTCGAAGTACTGTGTGAGAGGATCCTCTCCATATGTGTGAACAATACTCAATACATGGACGACCTTTGCCTTTGTGCAGAGCAAGAAGCTGCACAGGGATAAAGAACCCCCGGAGGCAGTTAAGCACACCCAGCTTCTGAGAAGCTGTTTTAGCAAGGGTGTTAATATGATATTTCCAAGAGAGATCAGAAGAAAAAGAGACACCAAGAATATTAAGAGAGGATGAAGGGTTAATTTGTATGTTGTTGAAGAGTAATTCATAGTTTTTTTGGAAGGGGGCGATGAGTAGACATTTGGAGATTTGTGTTTTGGAAGCAATGGAAGTAACAAGGTTTTCTCTGCCCCAATTAGAGATAGTAAAGAGATCAGAAGATAGGTGCTTTAAGGCCTTGCTATGTGAGTTTTGGAGTTCTTGCTGTGAGTGATGTTGTGGAAGGCTAGTTGAATAGTGTAATGTAGAGTCGTCAGCATATGAGTGAAAGGGGCATGATGTGCAGTTGAAAAGGTCGTTAATGAATAATAGGAAGAGAAGTTCAGATAGGACAGAATCCTAAAGAACATCAGAGTTGATAGGTTGAGGAAGTGAACGGTGGCTGTCCAAAACCCCAGCTATGGATTGGCCGGAAAGGAAATTAGAGACAAAGGCACAGAAGGAGGGATAGAAACTGAAGGAGGGTAGTTTGGAAATAAGGGATTCGTGCCAGACTTTATCGAAGGCCTGCGATATGTCTAGCGCAACAGAAAAAGTCTCACCGAAGTCCCGAATGGAGGATGACCAAGAGTTAGTAACATAAGAAAAAAGATCCCTAGTAGAGTGGCCGTTAAGGAATCCATACTCGCGATCTGAGAGTAGGTTATGGAAAGATAAATATTTAAGAGGTTTTGAAGTAAGAATAGTTTAAAAAACATTAGAGATGCAAGAAATGAGAGCAGTTGGACGATAGTTGGAGGGTTAAGAACGGTCACCTTTCTTTGGGACAGGATGAATGAGAACGAACTTCCAGCAAGAAGGAAAGACGTTAGAGGAGAGACAGAGATGGAAGAAGGGTTGGGAAGAGCTAGAGTTGGATAGTTCAGTGCATTTATTATTGATAAAAGAATGCTTGGCAAGTCGAAGAACATATTTGGCTTGATTCTAGGCAGAAACATAGGATTATGAGATTTTTTTAGTTTGAAGGCGACATTACCGTTTGAATGCTTGCTCATTATTGTGGACAGCAGTAGAACAAGCGTGAGAAACCAAGATTTGCTTCTATTAGACTGAGAGAAAGAAAATGGAATGTATGCTTCCATGTCCGAGAGGATTACCTCAGTAATGCGCTCAGCACTCTCTGAGGGTCCCCGGCCACGGAAGCATAAGTCATTTCATGGGAAATCAACAAAGTACTACCGAAGAGCCTCCCAGTCGGCAGCGCCAAAGTGCCACAAGCATCGCCGGCTGGGAGGATTGGGTGGCCGTACCGGAGAGATAGGACAAGTGACAGAGATAAGTTTAAGATCGGAGGAGCCCAAAGGAGAAAAAAGATTTACAGTATAAACAGAAGGATTAGAGGTTAGAAATAAGTCGAGAATGTTGGGCCGATCTCCGAAGCGATCCGGGATACGGGTGGGTTGCTGGACTAACTGCTCTAGGTCATTTAGGATAGAAAAGATGTAGGCTTGTTTACCAGGTTGGTCAGTGGAAAGAGAGGAGAGCCATTGGTGGTGGTGAAAGTTGAAATCTCCTTGGATGGAGATTTCTGCAAAAGGAGATATGGATAGAATGTGTTCCACTTTTGAAGTTAGATAGTCAAATAGTTGTGTATAGGTAGTAGAATTAGGGGCGAGATAAACAGTGCAGAAATAGTTAGTTTAAGAGTGACAAAAAAGCTTTAGCCAGAGAGTTGAGGATTCAGAAGAATCTAAGTTGGGAACACGAGAGAAAACAAGATTGTTGTGAACATATAAGTAACATCCACCTCTGGCTTGAAACTGAGTATATAGATAGTAGGAGGATACAGAGAAGGGTTTGCTGTCAGTACTCCCAGACAACTGAGTTTCGGTGAGAAAGAGAAGATCAGGGTTGGCAGAGGAGAGGTGGTGTTCCACAGAGTGAAGGTTATAGGAAAGGCCACAAATGTTGCATAAGTTAATAGTTAGAGTAGAAAGTAGTGGTCCAGAGCATTTTGGCGAGTCGTTGCCAGGGGTCGGACCAATGGAGGCATTTCTGGTAGCCCCCCCTCCCCCCGGGACTCCGAGGTGAGTCGTGGTTGCGTAATCATTATGGATTTAAAAATATTTAAATGTAGTGTAGTACCGGTATGTAAGGTGTTTGTAGTATAATGTATTGATAGGAGTAAAAGGTGTTTTGGATGGCAGGCTGGGGTTGCCCTCAATATTGATGAGGCACAGAATGGATCAGCTAGGGAGACCAGGTAGTGATGTAAGAGTTCCAGCTGTTCTTATCAGCCACCTAGCACTCACCAGGAGTACCGCTGTATTCGGCTGGTGCCTGCAGCCAATTCTGGAGGTGTGATTCCCAGTCCCAACATCCAGGGGCTATCTGCGCCACAAAGTGATGGGTGGTGGGGTTGCCACATTTCCTACGCCACATCCCTATATTGATATTATATAAAGAGGCTGGATGACTCCATCCAGGACACCTGTCTGGGTTGTAACATAACACTGAACACTATCAAACACATTATGGAAGAATTCATAACACACAACCACTTAAGCCAACAACACAACACACACTCATTGAGAACTTTGTTGGAAAACCCGGTCTCGGCCGTCGCCTTCCTTAGGAGCTTGGGGTTGTTTGACCAGGCAGCCTAGGGAATGACTACTACTACTGCTACTTAAATTATGAGTGAACTGACATAGCAAAGGTTCCCTTGTAATGAGATTACACACCTTTTCAGCTGATCTAATTCTGCCCCAATAAGAAGATAAAACATTTGTCTCACCTTGTTGCAGGAGGACTCTAATGCAACTGCCAATATTTGCCGTCATCTTGTCCTGGTTCCGCAAACCTGTGCTTAAAGAGGACGCTAACAGCACCATAACCATCAGCACCCCCAGCAATGAAATCAGGATGGCCATCCACACTAATGGTCCCAAGGGTAGTAGAAATCCCCAGGGGTCCGCCTCACGCTGACCGCGGATAGCGATAATCCGGTTTCCCGAAATTGCCAGTGGGTGGGTCAAGGACACCGCCTTTGCTCTCGCTTCTGTGTTTACAAATAGACCCAGTCCAATATCCGCTTCCTGGTTAAAAAAGGAATTTAATTATGTGATATAGTCAGTCCTAAATGTTGTTGGATTACATATGTTGTTTATTAAGCTAGCATGAACACAGTCTAAAAGATTAATGCAGTCGTAATCCTCTCAGTAATAGAGGACGTGTTTTCACTTTATTCTGGAGAACATTAGATGATTTGTTTAGCTTTGGAAGGCCCTCTTTAGGCTCAAAGAGTTAATGTATATCTCAATTCACGCTCTGACTTCCAAAATCGTCTACTGATATTCCTACTAGACGGGAATATGCGTCCTCAAATACTGAAGGGCTTAATTGAAGAGGTAACTTACCCCTCTAGTTAACATTCCAATCTTGCCCGTCCAAGACCCATTACTCCGCCTTCTTCCATACTCTTGGTCGGCTGCCATCACATACCTTATACTGTCAAGTTAATAGGTAATTAGTAAGTAATTCAAATATTTGGCTGAGATATAGGTGAACGATAAATCCCTTCAAAATACTGGGATTCTTTGTATTTTTTCTGCCAAACATATGACGATTTATTTCAGCAACAGAAAGACATGAAATAAAGTTGTCAAAGCGGCCAATTAACCCTCAGAATAATCCTAGGTCTTATCGTAGCTTACCCTTTTCAGTACTGGTGCAGTCCTTTTAACTTTATTCTGGCTACTATTTGATTATTTTATTCAGTTACTAAAAGGCCTCTAGCAAATTAACAGGTTTCGAACTATCTCACTTAACTCCTTTTACTACCACAGATCCTTCTTTTAATGCACAAAATCCTTAGTTTCTCACAGATCTTCATTACCTATTAACTTGAATCAGTTTTTATTTACTTATTTTTTGTTATCACATAACAATACACTAATAAATGCCTTGAAACCCATTTTTATATAAACAAAGATAATATTTCTGGTGCGAGAAAGTAAAAATTATACAAAGAGCTAGCTGTTTTTTATCAATTGCAATAATAATTAATTCGTTCAGTTATTTCCCTGCCCTTCCTTTCACTTCCCTGCTCTTAATTGTTTGACTCCATGCACTACAATTGCAATACATTTCCACACACTGGACACATACTTCTATCGCCCTTGTCTAGCATGATACCGAGGCTCAAGGGGAGCTCACAGACTGGCTTAGAGGGTCGGAGATACACTCCTCTACACTCCTCCTTCTCTCCCACCCGTCCTCCCACGAAAATACTCGATAAATATCGGGAATAATAGGGAAAATACCGGATAATTGAGGAGGGGGGGAAAAGGGGGGGGGGGGGTAATAGGCCAAGGTGGGGCAGGGGACACATGTGTAGGAGTGGTAGAAAGTAATAGAGGGGAATTATATCACCTAATCACAAATATTTTGTTTTGAGTGTCACTGGGGTGTTTTTTTTGTTTTTTTTTTATGCTCTGGATCTATTGAGGACGGTGGTAATGCACCAGCAAAAACTCTATTGAAGACTGTCGTCGTTTTGGGGTTAACCTTCCTGTGTGATATATTCTATTTATCAGTAGAGTACTGTACTTACGTAAAATTCATAGCTTTGGCAACACGATTCAAAACACTTGTGTGTGCGGTAGTAATGGAGATCCGCTTTCCACCTGGAGCATTCGGGTCGTCTGCCACAGAGGTATTGAACATGGGCCGCAGTACTATGGCCACGCGTAATTGGGGGCCCTCGGACATCCTTAGAAAATACAGGACTGGGTTAAGGGGATTGTGGCTAGTTTATTGTTCTATTAATGTATATAATATTTTTTTCTTTTTTCTTTTCCTCGCTAGACATCCATCAAACTTAAAAATACACCCCCTAAGCCTCCCTCCAAGAAAAATTTATAAATTTTTCGGTATAAAAATGTCCAGGCCAAAGGCCAAAGAACCTGATTACAGGTTCGCTTTCGCTCGCCAGGATAAAATCGAGACCTAAATGGCGTGAAAGGTCTTAAAATTTACAACAAAATGGGGTGAACGGTGTTAAAATCGTGGGCCTAAAGTCATAACATCTGAAAAATAATGGGACTTACCATGAGATAGAAGAGGGCCCAGAAAACCGACCCATCTCCCCTTAAGATTAGTTCATTAAGTGTAGTACAGAGCACCATGATTATATTTTCAAAATATTTCGGATATACTCATTAATGTATAGTACATGTAGATAATATACTTGTCATTATTTAACTAATATCACTATACACAATAAGTGTGAAAGGCATCCAAATTCTAAGATACCTAAGAGGCACTGTCTTACCTAAATAGAAGTAAATAGTCTAATTATGAATGTATCATTTAAATCAGTTCAGCTATGTCTAGCTTGTCTACTTGGTATTTCAAACTTTAATAATCTTCTATAAACATTAATATGATAGTGGATACGTCCCTGCCTGTAACCCATCAGTTTGGGGTTCACCGCTCGCTTTGACTGGTGACATAGCCAGCATTTAGTGTCTGGTAGACTGACGTTGTACAAGGTCTTGTGAATCTCCGAAGCAGGAGAACGGGGACTATGTATGTAACCAGATGTTATTATTATTACTATATTATGTATGTCCCCAGGCAAT
The DNA here is from genome assembly GCA_032716605.1 of Paralithodes platypus. Lineage (NCBI taxonomy): Eukaryota > Metazoa > Arthropoda > Malacostraca > Decapoda > Lithodidae > Paralithodes > Paralithodes platypus. Next base: position 22,020,244 of record CM064546.1, on the reverse strand, counting down.
GGTAAACTGCTATGTCCTTTCTTTATTACTTCGTTATTATGATATTTTTTGTAGATAAACATGTTAATTATAAAAAACAAATATGGCATTAATACGAAGCAGGAACTTAGCAGTTTCATTTGTTTCTATTATGTATCGAGAAAACTGTTACTAAAAGATGCAGTAAACCGTCTGCTGGAATATACCCGACTGTACACACTCTCATTAAGGGGAGATGGGTCGTTTTCAGGTCCCCCTTCTTCCTCATGTTTATCCCCATTAGTTTTCATATTGTAAGAACGTTGTGCCCATTTGTTTGACGATTTTAAGACCTTTCGCCCCATTTCTGTTTTCAATATTTATACTGTGCATGTCATTTAGCTGTTGATTTTTACCTGGCAAGCGATAGCGAGCCTGTAATTTAGGAGGAACCGGCCTTCGGCCGGTAAATTTGTCCATCGAAAAATGTGCAAATTTTTCTTGAAGGATTTTTTTTTTTTTTTTTTTTTTTTTTTAAAGCTTGATAGAGGTTTAGGGAGGAAACTAAGGACAGTATAAAAAATACATATACATGACCAAATATATACACCAATCCCCCCTTAACTACTAAAGCTGTGGAGATTTAACCCACTGTTATTACTCACTTCTCAAACTTTTCGGGAAACAAAGGCATACTATGAGTGAAGACCATTCCTTGTTGTTTACTCCACTTGGCAACTTGAACTAATTCGTCTCCCTGACTATAGGGCAGCTCAATGTATAATCCACATCTGAAAATATAGTTAGTTAAAATACGACTTCAGTTACTAAAAGATGCAGTGAACCTTCAGCTGGAATATAACCGACTGTAAACACTCTCATTAAGGGGAGATGAGTAGTTGTTCTGGTCCCCCTTCTTCCTCATGTTTATCCCCATTATTTTTTAGATTACTAAGCCGGCACACTGTAAGTCAAGAATAGAATCAGGACTAGAGCCTCTTTTCGAGAACTCCATTCCCTTGCTAAAAAATCATCTTAAAGTGTGGATGCATGCAAAACTTTTGCCACATGACTATTTAAAATATGAATATGATTCTATACTCTGTTTCTTTTCAACTGGCGGTCAATTGTAAAGTTCCCATCAAAAATGTTCAGTTATTTTGAAGATTTTGTAGTGAAATATGGTGCTAATTATATAAACTTGGTTTTAATATGATGCAGACATAGTAGTTTCATATTTGTTCCATTAAGTAGGGAGAAATTAGCTGGTAAGCGTTTCAATTTATCGTCAGCTAAAATGAAAGCGAGTATCCTATAGGTTCTATGAATAAGTGAGTATAGGTTCTATGAATAAGTGAGTATAGGTTCTATGAATAAGTGAGTATAGGTTCTATGAATAAGTGAGTATAGGTTCTATGAATAAGTGAGTATAGGTTCTATGAATAAGTGAGTATAGGTTCTATGAATAAGTCTACAAGTGTCGAGATTGTCGAAAGTTGTCAATAGATATACTTCCACTGCACCAGTCACATTCTCTTTGTCGTTTTTATATTCGTGATAAATATATATTTCATCCTTTCTACCTCCATATTACCCAGAGCGTAAGTTTCGTCGATTATGAACAGTATAAAGTGGGTCTGAAGTTGTTCAATATATACTTGGTTTCTTTTCAGCTGGCGATAAATTGAATCCCTTAGCAGCTAATTTCCCGATATGTAATGGAAAAATAAAAGACTACTAGGCCTATATCTGCATCATACAAAGATCAAGTGTTTATAATTAGCACCATATTTCAATACACAATCTATTAACTGAGAAATCTTGTTGGAACTTTGTAATTTACAGACTACAATTACATTTATTTCAATTGCTTTGCTCGGCGCTCGAGTTGAATGTTATTACTTAAGGGGCTAGTGGCTGTATTGTTGGTCTATTAATTCATATATTTATTTATTTGTTTGTTTCCTCGCTAGACCTCCCTCAAACTTAGAAAAACACCGGCTAGACCCCCCTCCCCCTCAAAATAAATTGTACATTTTTCTACCGAAAAGTGTCACGGCCGAAGGCCAGTTCCTCTTACAATTACAGGCTCGCTATCGCTCGCCAGGTAAAGAATTGACACCTAAATGACACAATAGGTCTTAAAATTGACAACGAAATGGAGGTAAAGGTTTTAAAATTGACAACCAAATGGAGGTAAAGGTTTTAGAATTGACAACGAAATGGAGGTAAAGGTTTTAAAATTGACAACGAAATGGAGGTAAAGGTTTTAAAATTGACAACGAAATGGAGGTAAAGGTTTTAAAATTGACAACGAAATGGAGGTAAAGGTTTTAAAATCGCCAAACTAATGAGCCCAACGTCTTAAAATCTGAAATCAAGTGGGGCTAAACACGAAGAAGAATGGGGTCCAGAAAAACGACCCACCCCCCTTAAGTAGATGGTCTTTTCATTCATATATCTTATATGATGCACTTTGTATTGATCAAAGTTCAAATTAATTTGCCAAATCTGCAATGATTGGTGAACATTGTGGATTAACCTCGCTACCACACACACACACACACACACACACACACACATACACACACTAATAGCAATGTCAATAATATGAAAAGTAAGGCATATTTAAAACAGTTTGAAGTAGAATATTCTTAACCTGAGAAACGATTTGTTAGTCATTTGAACGATCATAGAGTTGGTGATGGATAGAGTGTAGCGGAGGTGTTGGAGGCGGTGGAGTGGTAGGCGGGTGAGGACCAGGAGCCTCGTGGACCACACCAGGAGGTGGACCTTGAGGGACCACTGGGTGAAGGTGGTTAGGAAGGCTGGGTCGTCACTCACCACCACCAGTGTCACATATTGGGATGATTTACAAAGCTGAAATTTGCAAACCTTGTATTACAACTTAATTGTGATTATTGAATTATCCTCTATACATTGTCTTCGCTATATTTTTAAAGTAAATTTCCAATTATGTATCTCGGAATATCTATGTTTTTCTAGATGCGATTTGCATATGTGCACACTTTAGAAAAAGTCTCCATATGACGTGATTTGCATCCGTGAGAGTGGGAGAGTTTAATCAATTGGTCATAATCGGCACTCAATGCTAATTGATCTGTTTTCGCGCATTAAGGGGCTAGTGGCTGTCTTTGTGGTTTATTGATTAGTTTATTAATTTATGATTCTGTTTCCTCGCTAGACCTCCCTTAAACTTAGAGCACTCCCTCCCCCCCCCCCCCCGGGGGGGCCCTCAAGATAAATTTTTAAATTTTTCGGTAGAAAAAAATTCCGGCCAAACGCCGTTTCGTCTTCTAATTACAGGCTCGCTATCGCTCGCCAGGAAAAATATGACACCCAAATGGCACGATAGGTCTTAAAATTGACAACAAAATGGAGCTAAAGGTGCTAAAATCGCCAAACTAATGGGCCGGATGTCTTAAAATGTCCAAAACTAATGGATCTAAACACGAGGGAGAAAGGGGTCTATATAAACGGCCCATTTCCCCTTAATTATTAAAAAAATAAATACAAAAAATGATATTTACACGTCTTACTATTACACGGGTCTTTGGTGCCTTTTCAACCTACCTGGTAAACACAGTGGATTACTGGTGGTAGGACTTGTTGTGCTTGGGTCACGTTATTGAAGTGGTCACCATTCTCCACCTCGAATACCGCGATACCTGATGTCGCTCCCACATTTGCAACACCAACAAACTGTCACCAGATATGTATATAATGGCGCGTTTAATATAATATGAGAGGTATTCCCCATTTTGACTACTTTGCTATTGCCAAGATATTGCAGCATAATGTTGTTGATTAAGAACATTAATTGTGTATAATTTTCCCAGATAAATGAGAAACATCAGTTGCTAAAGGATGGAATATATGCTATGGGTCACACTTGTGTGGGGAGGAGATTGTGGATAGCCAACACCTTCTTCCGACACAGAATGATACACGGGTACACATGGAAAGTGGTGAGGACGATGAAGGATAAGACAGTGGTGGTACGAAAGTCACTGATTGATTATATATGTGTGGATGAAAGAATGAAGAAATATGTGATTGATGCTAGGGTGTATAGGGGTATTGGAAAGGGTCTGTCTGATCATTATGTAGTAGTAGCTAGGGTTAGGATACAACAGAAGTGGGTGAGGAGAGGTGGAGGGAGGCGAGAGGAAGGTGGAATGGTGAGGAGGGTGGAGAGGCTACAGGAGGAGGAAATCAGGGAAGAGTACAGGAGAGCAGTAGAAAAACAAGTAGGTGGGCTCACCTGGAAGATATGGAGGAAGTGGAGGAGATAAGCAAGGTGTTTAACCCTTTCACGCATTTATGACGCAGAGGTTGCCAGATTAGCAATAAGAAATAGAGTTCTCTCACTCTTATAATTACCTCTACAAAATTAGTTTTCTGCCCACTGCTAACTCAAAGACAACTGCAGAGGTTGAAGTAACTAAACTAAAGGTTTCTAAATACCCCTGATAGTAACAAAGGCTTTAAAGTATCCCCAATAGGCTCAAAATAGCGTCATATGTCGGAGAGGGTTAAGGAAGAGATCTGTGCAGCATGTGAGGAGGTGTGTGGAGTGAGGAGAAGAGGTAGGGGAGTGAAAGGTACAGCATGAATGAACAGAAGAGGTAAAAATTACTGTGGAAGAAAAGAAGAAAGCGTATAGAGAGTGGTTGGGTAGTAGAGGGAATGAAAATTTGGAGAGGCAGAAACGAGCGAGGCACATGGAGAGAAAGAGAGTAGTGAAGGAAAGTAAGAAAAGAGTAGATGAGGAATTTGGAAGGAATTTGAGTATAAAATGGAGGGAGTGTAAGAAACTGTTCTGGAAAGAAGTCAAGAAAGTTAGGGAAGGTAGCAAGGGAAACAGTAAGGGTGTGAAAGATAAGAATGGGAGAATGCTAGCCGAGAAGCAAGAGAGAGTCGAAAGATGGAGGGAGTACTTCAACGAGTTGCTAAATGTAAGGAATGAAGAGCCAGCAAACATAGTTGGATATGGTATGGGAGGGTGAAGAGGAGAAGTAGTACAAAGTACAAAGGAGTACAAAGGAAATCAAGCAACAACAGGTCTAGTGACCCTTCTAGGCTGCTTATCCTCAAATACACTGAGGATCAAGTGTCCAAACAGTGGTTTAGAGTGGGTAAGGGAACATTGGAAAGGGAACTACTGCCCTGGAACTAATGTCTGTGGCAGGATTAGGAAGTTAGTAAGGGACAGATGGGTTAGTAACTGAGGGGGGATAAAATAAAGTTATTCATTTACAAACGCAGTCAGTCGCGGGTTTGATGCGAGATATTTGTCTATGCAGAGTTTAAATGAATCAACAGTACTGCAGTCTATAATGTCTCGGGGAAGCCCATTCCACAAGTTGACAACTCGATTGAAGAAGAAATTCTTAGATTCGTGTGAGTTAAAAGATTTACCAATAATTTTGCAACCGTTTCCCCGCGTGTAATTAGATTGGTCGATAGTGAAGTACTTACTACAGTTCATATTGTCAATGCCTTTGATGATTTTGAACACTTGAATTAAGTCACCTCTTAATCTGCGCTGGATTAAAGGAAATAGATTTAATTCTCTAAGACGCTCTTCGTATGGTTTGTTCTTTAGGCTAGGTATCATTTTGGTAACTCTAGGTTGAACTCGTTCTAACGTGTTTGTATCTTTTGGGTAATAAGGGCACCAGGATTGAATGCAGTATTCCAGAAGAGGGCGGACTAAGGAATTGTAAAGGGTTAGGATAACTTCTTTGGATTTATGCTCAAATGACCTGCCTATAAAGCCAATTATTTTGTTTGCCTTCTTAACAACTTCTGAACATTGTTGACTCGGTTTTAGGTTACTCGATATTGTTACTCCCAGATCGGTTTCTCTGTTTACATTCTTAATTAAGCTGAGTGCCACTCATCGAATAGTTTGCTTTCTCATTTAGGTATCCGATATGTAGTACTTTAAATTTATCCGCAGTGAAACTCATTTGCCAAATTTGGGCCCAACATGACAATTTATCTAGATTGTGTTGCATATCGTCAACTTGTTCTTTTGAGAGTACGCTATTTGCAATTTTTGTATCGTCAGCAAATTTTGAGATTGTACAGGTGAGACCCTCATCTATCTCGGTGATGTAAATTAGAAAGAGAATTGGTCCTAGTACCGATTCCTGGGGTACCCCGCTACTTACATTGGTCCAGTTCGATGCCTTACCGTTTATGACTACTCTTTGCTTTCTGTCGCTGAGCCAATGTTCTATCCATTTCAACATACCGTCTTGTATTCCATGCGCTTTTAGTTTTAGCAGTAAACGTTCGTGGGAAACTTTGTCAAAGGCCTTTTGAAAATCAAGGTATATAATATCTACAGCTTTACTCTCATCGTAGAGGTTGAGTATATCGTGGAAGAAGTCTAAGAGGTTTGTTAAACAGGGACGTTTTTTGCGAAAGCCATGATGCATATCTTTAAGTAAGTTATTATCTAAGTGACTTACGAGTCTGTCTATTATGACCGTTTCTAGCATTTTACATACAATTGAGGTTAAGCTAATTGGACGATAGTTACTGCCTTTTTTGAATATCGGTGTTACGTTGGCTAGCTTCCACTGATCAGGCATAGTCCCAGACTGCAAGGATTCATTGAATAGCAATGTCAGTGGTTTGGAGAGCTCATCCTTAGCTTCCTTTAGAACTCTAGGCGAGATTGTATCAGGTCCAGGCGTTTTATTTACCTTGAGTTTATCTAAACAATTCAATACTTCCTCTCTTTGTAACAGTGATATTGCTTAGAACATCTGAATTATCAATCTGAATCGGCGATGGTGTAGGGATATCACTGAGGTCTTCGGTTGTAAAAACTGATGCAAAGAAGGTATTTAGGGCATTACTCATTTGTACTTCGTCTTTGGTGTATTCTCCATTTTCATCTACTAACGGTCCAACAGTTGAAGTAACTACTTTTTTCTTTCTGATATAACTATAGAATTCTTTCGGGTTTGTTTTACTTTGATTCGCAACATGTAACTCCAGGGTCTTTTTACTTTGCTTAATTAACTTTTTGGCTTTGCGTCGTAGCTCTACAAATTTCACCCGTTCTTCGTCATTTTGTGAGGATTGTAATCTATCATTAGCAAATTTTTTAGCAAGCAGACAGTCTGAAATATCTGTATTCCACCATTTGGGCTTATCATTATGGCCTGGACGCCGTATTTTCGATGGTATGCAGTCTTGCAATGCCTTAAGGTAAGTGGTTGTGAAACACTCCCAAGATGTATTTATGTTGTTATTGTTAGTCAGATAGCTCAAGTCAGTTTCTTTTAGCTTTGATTTAAGTTTATGAAAATTTGCTTTCTTGAAATTAGGGACTTTTTCAATGCTGCTATTTGATTTGTTACTAGTAAACTTTAAAGTGAAAGTTATCGTACGATGGTCGCTGTTACTGAATTAATCACCAACATTCAAATTCTCTATTAATTCTTCTTTTGTTGCGAGTACAAGGTCAAACACATTATTACCACGGGTCGGAGATTGTACAAATTGAAAGAGTGAACTCTCTTGAAAGTTAGCATATAGGTCGTGTCCGGAGTGTGAAGTAAGAATATCGCCCCATTTAGTCACGGGTAAGTTGAAATCGCCAAGAATTACGGTATCTTGTATGTTAGTTATTTCTGCAATTTGTTCATAAATTTCACTGTCAGTTTGCACTGATTGAGCTGGGGGTCTGTATAATAAAGCTAGTGTTATTTTAGTTCCTCGTTTATTATTTAATTGTACGTATGATATGTCTATATTTGCAATTTGAGGTTTTGACATTAAAATGGGATTAAGACTTTCCTTTATAAAAAACAGACCTCCTCCTCCTAGTGGAGGAGGAGGTGGGGATCAGGAGGTCAGAAGTGTAGGAAGCCATGAAAATAGTGAAGTTAGGGAAAGCACCAGGAACAGATGGAGTGTGTGGGGAAATGTTGAGGTATGGTGGGGAGATAGTGAGCGAATGGGTATGGAAAATGTGCAAACTAGCATGGAAGAAGTGGAATGCACCCGATAACTGGAAGACTAGCATAATAGTCCCCCTATATAAGGGCAAAGGGGAGAGAGGAGTGTGTGGTAACCACCGAGGAATATGTCTTCTAAACGTAGTAGGGAAGGATTACAGTAGGGTAGTGATTGAGAGAGTGAGAGTGAGAACGGAGAAATGGATAGGCGACGAGCAGGGAGGTTTTAGGAAGGGAAGAGGATGTGTAGATCAGATTTTACCCTGAATTGTGTTGTGGAGAAAATCTGGAGAAGCAACAAAAGGTGTATGTTGCCTTTATGGACTTGGAGAAGGCCTATGACAGAGTGGATAGAGAAGGCATGTGGAAAGTACTTAGAATATACGGAGTAGATGGCAAGTTGCTGAAAGCAGTGAAGAGCATGTATGAGGGTGCAAAGGCGGCAGTATATGTGGAGAAGAAGCAGAGCGAGTTCTTTGACCTGAGTGTTGGGTTGAAACAGGGGTGTGTGATGTCCCCGTGGTTGTTTACTTTATATATGGATGGAGTCATGAAAGAAATACTTGGAAGAGCAGTGGATGTTGGTGTATCGCTGAAAAGGGAGGGAAATGAGTGGAAGCTGCATATACTGCTGTTTGCCGATGATACAGTTCTGATGAGCGATAATGAATGGGAGCTGCAGGGTTTGGTAAATGAGTTTGGAACAGTGTGCGAAAAACGGAATTTGAAGGTAAATACGGGGAAGAGCAAGGTTATTGTCTTCGAAAGGGGTGAAGTCACAGAGTGTGAGGTGAAGTTGAACGGTCAGGCTATGGAGATCGTCAGCTCTTTTAAGTATCTGGGCAGTGTGTTGAGTAAAGATGGGACTATGGATGAGGAGGTGCGAGAGAGGGTGCAACAGGGGAAGAGGGTTGTAGGAACATTGAAGGCAGTAACAAGAAGTAGGGTGGTCAGTAAGTGAAGAAGTCCTTGCATGACAGTGTGGTAATCCCGACACTAACTTACGGAAGCGAAGCATGGACGTTCGGGAAGAGACTCAGACCAAGAGTGAGAGCTGTGGAAATGAGTTACTTGAGAAGTGCGTTCGGACTTACATGGAGGGATAGACAGACGAATGAGGAAGTAAGAAGGAGGGGTGGTGTGGAGGTAGATGTGCTGGAAAGTGTGAAAAGGAACAACTTGGGATGGTTCCGCCAAATGGAACGTATGGAAAGTGAGAGATTGACTAAGAAGGTGTACGAGAGCGAGGCGGAAGGACAGAGAGGGAGAGGTGCAGCGAAGGAGAGGCAGAAGGATGGAGTGAGGAAGTATATGAATGAAGGTGGTGCTGGTTGGGAGGGGCATCGACTGAATGGGGACAAAGGTGCATGGGGGCGGTTCGTTCGTGGCCACCCCTTCGGGGATCACGGCGTCAGGCAATAGATAGATAGATAGAATCGTGTATAATTTTCCCAAATAAATGAGAAACATCAGTTGCTAAATGATGGAATATATGCTATAGGTCACACTTGATCCTGTTATGATATGAACTGCTAGTAAGCAGTGGAATAAGCCAGGGCACGAATGTACAGTACAGTAAAGCAGTACATTACTTACATTATGTTGTTTCTCAGTAACTAAAACTGTGAATATGTGGCGTTGCAAGGAAGCCCTTAATATTGCGTTCAGTGCCACCACGGTGTCCTCAGTATTTTTATCCTGGCCTGTATTGAGAAATATGTTTGATATTAATTGGTATAAAAACAGTAAAATACAGCAATGCTTCTCACATAGTGTAATCTTTATAATGCTTACATATCAAATTTCAACTTATGAACATATTATTTGAGTACAACCATCTGCCTCAGCAAGATGACAAAATGGAACATTGGAACATCCACATCTGCATCACTATTATAATAATAAAACCTGTATAGTTGGTTTGGTTTACGTACTATAAGTTTTAAGAGCAACAGTCACGCCCAACATGAAAGATGAGGCCATGATCAGTTTCAGGAGTACAGCTGTCATCTTAATCCCTTCCACACATGCGAACTGCAGGAAATATAGCCGGTACACACGAGCACTTTTTCTCAACATTCATCCTCAACACTGGTCTGTCAGCTTATGAGGTCAATTTTACAATATTTCTTTTTACTTAATTCACATATTACCAATCTAGTTTCCGGTACGAATCCAAAATATTCCAGAAATCTGGCCAGAAATTGTTTGATCGTAGAATGTTGACTATAAAAGTTCTCATGTGATACCGGCTTAGGTTAAATTTGTAGACATAAATATGCATACCACACAGTCTTGCCACTTCCAACTAGGTCATAGGATTTATTTTTTAAGAGTAGATGGACCGTTCTTCTAGATCCCTTTCTCTCTCATATTTAGCCCCATTAGTGTGTTTTCTTGGTAAACGATAGTGAGCCTGTTATTTTGGAATAAGCGGCCTTCGGCCGGGACATTTTTCTACAGAAGAATGTACAAATTAACCTAGAAGGGGGATCTAATGGATGTATTTTTAAAGTTTGATGGAGGTCTAGGGAGGACACTAGACAAATAATTAATAAATGCAAAAATCGACCAAAAAGTTAACCATCCCCCCTTAACCTATATAATGAATTGAGTCAGTGGCCTGTAACTTAACCTATATAATGAATTGAGTCAGTGGCCTGTAACTTAACCTATATAATGAATTGAGTCAGTGGCCTGTAACTTAACCTATATAATGAATTGAGTCAGTGGCCTGTAACTTAACCTATATAATGAATTGAGTCAGTGGCCTGTAACTTAACCTATATAATGAATTGAGTCAGTGGCCTGTAACTTAACCTATATAATGAATTGAGTCAGTGGCCTGTAACTTAACCTATATAATGAATTGAGTCAGTGGCCTGTAACTTAACCTATATAATGAATTGAGTCAGTGGCCTGTAACTTAACCTATATAATGAATTGAGTCAGTGGCCTGTAACTTAACCTATATAATGAATTGAGTCAGTGGCCTGTAACTTAACCTATATAATGAATTGAGTCAGTGGCCTGTAACTTTATGAATTGAGTCAGTGGCCTGTAACTTTATTTCTTTATCACAAATAATGTGAGGTGTCAAAATAATGACGATCAGATGTGGAGGGAAATAGTATCGGTATTTGTGAGATTATGTTGACCAAAATAGGAAATTAGGCATGGATTGTTAAAGAAGTTGATGGTCTATAGGGCCCCGACACATCGCTTTAGATCCCAGCCTTTACGGGGAGATGGGCCGTTATTCTTGTCCTGCTTCTTCCTAATGTCTAGACCCATTAGTTTTCAGATTTTATGACGTTTGGCCCATTAGTTTTGGCGATTTCAAGGCCGTTCACCCCATTTTTGTTGTCAATATTAGGACTTTTCGTGTCATTTAAGTTTATTTTTTCCTGGCGAACGATAGCAAGCATGTAATTTTAACCCCTTCTGTACCGACAACGTCTTTTAAACTTTTATCTGGCTACTGTTAGACTATTTTATTAAGTTTCAAAGGGGTCTCCAGTAATTAATCGGCTTCAAACTATCTCACTTTACCCATTTTACTACCACAGATTCATCTTAAACTGCACAACATCATCTAAATATATAGTAGCTAGAAAGTATTCTATTGTATTCTATTAAACAGCTGCGCTCTGGAACTCTCTCCCTGAATCCATCTTTCCTTCATCCTATGACTTAAAATGTTTCAAACTCCATGTGTTCAGATATTTTGACTTGAACGTTCCTTGATTTTGACCCTGTCACTCTTTTAACTCAGGGGGAGGCACTCGTCACAGGCAATTTTGTCTTTTGTCTCCCTCATCCACATAGAAAAAACAAAACAAAAAAACAATATCATTGAAAAGACGTCGCCGGTACAGAAGGGGTTAATGGAATATATATATATATACCGTATATATATATATATATATATAAATCTCTCTCTCTCTCTCTCTCTCTCTCTCTCTATATATATATATATATATATATATATATATATATATATATATATACATATATATATATATCTCTATATCACTAACTCCCGTCCAACCACCAACTCTCTGCAATCTCTCTCTCTTCGCCGCAATGTTGCATCTCTCTCGCTATTCTATTGCTATTACAATAAAAAGTGTTTCCTTGGAGCTTTTGGAGTATACCCCCCCCCCCCCCCCCTCTACGTAGGGAACGTAGTAACCGCCTTGCAACACAAGCCCACCCCTACTCTGTGCAACTCTCCAACCCAAGAGTGAAACGCTATTCTCAGACTTTTTCTATTCAACTGCTGAGCTCTGGAACTCTCTCACAGAAACAGTCTTTCCCTCTTCCTATGACTTAAATTGCTTCGAACTCCGTGTTTCCAGGCATTTTAGCTCGAACGTCCCTTGATTTCGGCCCTGTCACTCTTTGAAATCTGGGGGAGGCACTCGCTGCAGGCAGTTATGACTTTTGTCTCCGTCATTCACATAGAAAAAAGAAATGTATATACTGTATATATACTGTATATATATATATGTATATATATATATATATATACAGGGTATCCCGCGAGTTTTGTGAAATACTTCCAGGGATGAAAGATTAAGTAATTCTAAGTAATAGCTATTATATACACATAGGCTTTTTGGGGCATTGTTTTGTAGTTATGGACCCTTAAAGTCGGCATTTTGGTGATAATTGTAATTTCTAACCCCGTTTGTCTTCAATAAGATGAGGATAGGAAAACAAATATATAAAGTGTATTATGAAGTATGATATCAATACTTCAATCTGAATATTACAAGAAACCACCAAAACTTAATTTTAAGCTCATCATCGCGGAAAGCAGAAAGGAGCTACAGAGGATTTTTTGGTGTTTTCTGTCAGTTTAAACCCATTTTCCAAGTTATTAAAATAAATAGCGATAACGTTAAATGCTGTATGATGGTGCATGGTACCAATACTTAATGAAAGCACCAACAAAATCCTCTGTAGCTCCTTTCTTCTTTCCGTGATGATGAGCTTAAAATTAAGTTTGATTGGTTTCTTGTAATACTCAACTCCATGCCAAGGGAATATGAAGTTCGATGTAGGGAAGTTTTTGGTGTCAGTTTGAAGTATTGATATCATGCTTCACAATACACTTAATAGCTTGTTTTTCCTATCCTCATCTTATTGAAGAAAAACAGGGTTAGAAATTACAAAAAACACCAAAATACTGATTTTAAGGGTCCATAACTACAAAACAATACCCCAAAAAGCCTATGTGTATATAACAGTTGTTACTTAAAATTACTTAATCTTTCATCTCTGGAAGTATTTGACAAAACTTGTGGGACACCCTGTATACTGTATATATATATATATATATATATATATATATATATACCGGTATATATATATATATGTATACAGTATATATATAATTATACATAAATGAGCAAATAAATACCCTCCTCCACCCCCTTTACACAGTACCCCTGGAGCACTTGGGCACCACCTTCATGATTATTGCTACTTTTTGTTTACTGTTACTTTAGAGAAGCTGACTATCTACTGTAGTGTGGGGTGCGATACCTACAGTCACCCACAACACCAATTTGCAAATATTTCTCCCCTCTCGACACTCTTCGGAAAGTAGATATGAGGTGCCGTTGCTTATCCCTCAATACCTTCACCTGACATGACCTGATATATTTTGTTTTTCCTGGGCGGTCACTTTCAGTTCTCTGTTTAGTAGTTCGACAAAGGTAGAGTGTGTAAAATAAAAACAAAGTTTATTATTGTGATGGAGGTTGGTAAATCTTCCATGTATAATAATCATAATTACTGGTATTTATGTTATTTTTACGTATTGGTAGATGAAGGGACAATCTTTGTTTTAATATATCAATATTAAGTTTATTGATAAGCTTGACAAATATGTATGTTTTCATAATGTTTAAGTTTATTAGGATTTTAAATCAATAATTGATACCAGCTTTATCTAAGCATTAATTCATCGTTTAAAGTGAGATATACACACATGTTCCTATCTGTATACACCCTATCCAACATCGAACATACATTAATACAGTACACAGTAAGCAAAACGTAATGGCAGTGGTTACATGACATATTTGGCCAACTGTACACAAACTTGGGGTCATTATGTAGCCTGGATGGCATGATGTTCAAAGGCTGTGTTGCTTACATAAATCCTCTATGAGAGGAAGTGGGCCATATTGTTTGTTCATCTGAGGAAATTGGATACGTTTTAGCATTGTCAACTTCATCTTCACTGCTACTTTATCTTATGCAAAAGATGTAGATTGACTACATTAATAGATATCGATTATATTACCTGTTGAGTAAGCATGCAAATAAAGAGTAGTAAAGGCCATAGTAATATTGGAAATGTTCATATATTTTTACAATTATCTCTGTGCCATTGCATTTGAATCTAAAAGCATTGAATAAATGTAAACCTTTGCATTGTTCTGGCCCAAGCTTTGCTGGTTTATTATATTTAGGTAACCATCTGCAGTTTCTAGTGTGTACAAGAAGCAACCCACACACATATATTACTGCATTAGTTGTATGTTTCCTCGCTAGACCTCCAGCAAGCATTAACAAAAAAAAAAAAAAATAAGAAAACACATACAAAAAAAAAACACCCCCAGACCTTCCTTCAAGAAATATATGCATCTCTTTCGGTAGAAAAATTTCCCAGCCAAACGCCAGTTACTCCAAAAAAGACAGGCTAGCTATATCTCGCCAGGAAAAGATCGACACGTGAATAGGTCCCAATATTGACAAAGAAATAGGTCCCAATATTGACAAAGAAATGGGGTGAAAGTTCTTAGAATCGCCAAACTAATAGGGCAAACGTCATATAATCTCAAAACAAATAGTGCTAAACATGAGGGAAAAAGGAGTCTAGAAAAGCAACATATCTCCCTTTAAGGTCATTCAAATACATACGTACTAATAAAATCCATCAATGTTTTTCAGTTGATTATAACATCACGTTGTTAACCCCTTTCTGTACCGGCATGATTCTTTTAGCTTTATTCTGGATGCTATTTGACGATTTTACTCAGTTTAATAAGTGCTTCCAGCGATAAACAGGCCTCAAACTATCTCAGCTAACCATTGTTCTTAGAATCGCCAAACTAATAGGGCAAACATCATATAATCTCCCAATAATGGTGGTAAACATGAGGGAATAAGGAGTCTAGAAAAGCGACATATCTCCCTTTAAGGGGGGTGACCCGCTTTTTTCTCTCCTTTTCTCTCTTACTCTGGCTTGTATCCGTTTGGCCCCATTCAGCCTACTGTTTTAAGACGTTTATCCTCATCCAGGTGTCAATTTTTTACTGGTGAGCGGTAGCGAGCCAGCATATGTTTATAATGTTTTTGACAGCAGGCTAAATTTGTACATTTTTTGATAGAAAAATTTCTCCGGCGAAACCGGATTTCTTCATATAATGCTGGCTCGCTATCGCTCGCCAGGAAGTAATCGACACCTAAATGGGGATAAACGTCTTAAAATAGTAGGCTGAATGGGGCCGAATGGATATAAGCCAGAGAAAGAGAGAAAATGAGATAAATAAAAAAAAGCAGGTCACCCTCCTTAAGGTCATTCAAATACATACGTACTAATGAAATCCATCAATGTTTTTCAGTTGATAATAACATCACGTTGTTAACCCCTTTCTGTACCGGCATGCTTCTTTTAGCTTTATTCTGGATGCTATTTGACGATTTTACTCAGTTTAATAAGTGCTTCCAGCGATTAACAGGCCTCAAACTATCTCAGCTAACTATTGTTACTACTATAGAGCCTTTTTAATCTGCACTAAGTCACCTTAAATATAACTAGAATAAAATTAACAAGACTTCGCTGGTACAGAAGGTGTTAAATATTGTCTCTTCAATTATTATTGTTTGGGATAGATTGGTCATTTCTAATTGGTAGGAAGCAGAGAGTCAGCATACATTATATTAAGTCAGAATGGGGTGCAGTCAAAAATGGTGTCCCCCAGGAATCTGTATTAGGCCCTCTGTTGTTTGTTATATACATAAATGACCTTGATTTAGGTATAACTAGTAGGATAAGTAAATTCGCAGACGATACCAAAATGGGGAGAAAAATAGATTAAGATATCGACATAGAGTGCCTCCAAAGGGATCTACTGTAGATACCTTACACGAATGGTCAGTAAATTGGCAGATGAAATTTAACATTGACAAATGCAAGGTATTAAAGATAGGGAAGATGAATACAAATGCAAAATATAAACTAGCTAATATGGAATTAGAAAACTCAGACTGAGAGAAAGATCTGGATGTGTGTGTTAGCAATGGTTTGAAATCTAGAAAACAGTGTAAAAATGTTCGTAACAAGGCAAACAGTATTCTCAAGTTCATCTCTAGGAGTGTAAATAACGGAACTGCTGATATTATTTTAAAACTTTACTTGTCATTAGTGAGACCCCATATAGATTATGCTGTTCAGGTTTGGTGTACTTATTACATAATGGACATTCTTACATCGGGATGACGCGGACACGACTGACAAGACGTCTTACTATGCATCACCAAAATGGCGCCATAAAACCACACTAGCCCCCTTCCACCAGGCCCTCACTCGACCAGACCTAGACCAACACACCACCATACTAGACCAAGAATACGACCCCAGACGCCTAGCTTTCCTTAAATCTATATATTGTACATCCAAACTGTTCGCCCCTCTTTAAACACACAAGTAGAAGATTTTCAGGCCCTCCCCAGCGCAAAACGCCCCCTCACCTACAACAGCGAGACCCTAACCCCTCCTCCTAGACAAATATCTCGCATCAAACCCGCGACTGACTGCGTTTGTAAATGAATAACTTTGTCCTCCCCTCAGTTACTAACCCATATGTCCCCTACTAACTTCCTAGTCCTGCCACGTTAGTGGCAGGGCAGTAGTTCCCTTTCCAATGTTCCCTTACCCACTCTTAACCACTGTTTGGACACTTGATCCTCAGTGTTTTGGAGGACAAGCAACCTAGAAGGGTCACTAGAACTGTTGTTGCTTGATTTCCTTTGTACTCCTTTGTACTCCTTTGTACTCCTTTATATCACCAGCCAATCCGCGACCTACCCCTTCACACAACTACCAATCTCTCTCTCTCTATCTCTCATCTCCACTGATCAATTAATCACTTTCAACATCATAGGATATAATTGTCGTGCTTCCTTTCAATTAGTTAGATCTTTTGCTCTCTCTCTGTCTCTCTCTCTCTCTCTCTCTATATATATATATATATATATATATATATATATATATATATATATATATATATATCTCCCCACTGATCAATTAATCACTTCCAACATCATAGGATATAATTTATGTGCTTCCCTTTAATAAGTTAGATCTTTTAGTTGTACCAGTGCCCAATGCCGAGGATTTATACATTTAACCACATAGCTTAGAAGCAGGTCAATTGCCCATCAGAAAGGTTGACTATGAAATGTGAATTTTTATGCATACAACCAATCATACATTAACCCTTTCGCTGCGGGTGACGTTCTGGAATGTTTTGGCAAGTTACAGCAATTTCCAGGCTTTAAAAGCCTGTAAAAAACGTAAACATTGAGTGTCAGTAGGCGAGAGCGTGAGGGGCCCACCTCCGACCATCAGAGCACCGAGCGGCTCACTGAGCTAGGCTGTGTCTCGTACGGGTCTCTCTCTGTCTCTCTCACCAGTGTAGCCAAGCGAGCGAGTGTTACATAATAGCGGGGTTCCCGCGTTTCACTGGGATCACTGCTGGTGAACCAGACCACGTACATTAGTTAGATCTTTTAGTTGTACCAGTGCCCAATGCCGAGGATTTATACATTTAACCACATAGCTTAGAAGCAGGTCAATTGCCCATCAGAAAGGTTGACTATGATATGTGAACTTTTGTTTATAGATAGCCCATCAGAAAGGTTGACTATGATATGTGAATTTTTATGCATACAACCAATTATACATTAACCCTTTCGCTGCGGGTGACGTTCTGGAATGTTTTGGCAAGTTACAGCAATTTCCAGGCTTTAAAAGCCTGTAAAAAACGTAAAAATTGAGTGTCAGTGGGCGAGAGCGTGAGGGGCCCACCTCCGACCCTCAGAGCACCGAGCGGCTCACTGAGCTAGGCTGTGTCTCGTGCGGGTCTCTCTCTGTCTCTCTCACCAGTGTAGCCAAGCGAGCGAGTGTTACATAATAGCTAGCGGGGTTCCCGCGTTTCACTGGGATCACTGCTGGTGAACCAGACCACGTACAGGGTTTATATTCTGGTGTCATTTTGAAGCTATTTTCGTCTAGCTTTCGGCAGAATACACTTCATTTAATGCAAATGATTGATTTATCATTCAGGAGTGCCTGAATATGCCCTAAATAGCCCAAACATAGCCGCAGCCAAAGGGTTAATAACAACAGCAATAATCTAGATATGTGCCAGGAGAGATTTCCCAGGGTTTCTGAAACAAGGGAGACATGGCAGAGACGGAAGCACCATGGGAAGATCAGGAGGTCGGCTTGGTAGAGGCAGAGGAACGGATTATCTTAGAGGACTATGGCCTAGCGGATACTAAGTGTTTTAAGTGCGGAAAAACCAATGCAAGAAAGAATTCGCGAAAATGTTCCGGCTGTCTTAGATCTGTTCATTTAACTTGTGCTAAGTTGACAAAGAAAACGTCAGGAGAACAACCAAAGTGGAAATGTCTCGCATGCCCAGGGCCCACTGCAGAGCCAACCGGGGCAACACCGGACGCCGACTTGATCAAACTTGTGACCAAATGGAACGCGCGAATCCAGGTCCTTGCCCGGGTACCTAAAGGAGCCAGAATCCAAGTGGCGGAGGCCCTTACAACCATCATAAAGCAGGCCCTACAGCTCAAGACACCCCTCGCATGGGCACGGCTCCTTGGTTTCTCTTATGGGGCCCTCCGAAAACCACCCAGAACCAACATACAAGACCATCTTCAGGTTTCACTAGCCACCAGAGTGAAACATCAAGTAGCACAGTATATGGAGGGAGACAGGCTGGTGGAACCCCCCGAACAGCCACCAAACAGGGCCCAGAAGCAACAGGACAAGGAAGAGGAAGAGGCTGAACAGCTACGTAAGAGAGTCGCAGCGAAGATGGCGGATAGTGACATCAAAAGGGCCGTCAGACTGTTGTCCTCTTCAGAAGGTTTTGCTGGTCAAGGCACCGAAGTTGTTGCAGACCTACGAGGAAAGCACCCACCTACACCTAGGGACCTAAACCTCCCCCCAGCCCCAAATGACCAGATGCCCCAACCTTTAGTTGTCACGAAGGAGCAGGTGGTTGCCGCAGTGACTTCATTCCCAGCAGACTCATCCGCGGGCCCAGATGGTATCCGACCTGCCCAACTCAAAGGCCTCTTGGGTCAGGGATCAGGAGCTGCTGGGGAGGCACTCTTGGAAACCCTCACCAAATTCATCAACATGGTTTTAAGAGGGGAAGTACCCGACTGTGCCACACCCCTATTTTTGGGGGCATCACTCTGTGCACTGGCAAAAAAAGATGGCGGTGTGCGTCCAATAGCAGTAGGGAACACTTTCCGCCGCCTCGCCACAAAGGTGGGTTTGAAACCACTTTCGAATGGCCTAAGTCAACACTTAAGACCAGTTCAACTAGGTTTTGGAACTCCAGGGGGGTGTGAAGCTGCTGTACATGCAACCCGCACTTACCTCAGCCAATCCCAAGGAAAACGAGTGCTTCTAATGATTGACATGTGGAACGTATTCAACAGCATTCGCAGGGATGTCTTCCTCCGTGCAGCTCAAGAACACATCCCCACTCTGTACCCCCTACTTTGGCAGGCGTATTCCAAACCTTCAATCCTGATTTTCGGCGAGACGGTAATCCCATCAGCGACCGGATTACAGCAGGGAGATCTAGGTGGTCCTGCTCTTTTCTCAATAGGGATATTGGTACTTACTTACCTTTACCCTAAGTGTCTCTGAGTGTATTAAGTTGTGGCTATTCATTGTGAAGGTAAGGTAAAATATGCAAGTATTCCATGTATAATTAACTCTAGATCTGTGCCCAAGATCTATCGTGAATCTTTGTTATCGTGTGAAATAATAAATTTTGATCCGTACAGTGATTATTGAAGTACGAGATATTTTCAATCTTCTCGGGGTTAATCCTTCAGAAACTTAAAATACCCACACGCTTCATATTCATATTTCCTACGTGTAAATTAGTCGGTTTACTCTCAGATTTTCCTTATATGTATTTATTATTCTTTGTGTATCTAAGTCGAAGTCAAAGTGTATAACGTGAACTAATTCCCTTCATAAACCTTATATCTACCTAGAACCTACGCCCAATTTCAGGATTCTTTTATCCACTTAATCACCTACCAGAGAGATTTATAATTCCTTTTACCTTATATGAAAGTCAAGACCCCTTTCCGTTGAGTTGGAATTAATTCTTTATCAAAATACCTGATCTATATTAGTTCTTGTGAATAATCTAATCCTATATGTTACTCAGGTCATGTAATTCTTTTCACACCAATCTAGGAATTCAGAGTTTATATTCCTTTATCGATTCTCCCTACTATATTGCTTTTTAGTAGTTCCGCGTCCTTTTAGGAATTTGTTAATTTATTCAACATTCCTTTCATGCCAGTTTTGGTATTTCATAAGTGCAACTTCGTCGTGTACGCCCAGTCGAGATAGTTACTTGTTATAGTTATTTTCTCACGGTCTTTCATCTGCGTTCCTTAATTAGTTGATTTATTTATCCCAATCTATATTAAATTATATTTTATCTATTCCGATTCAGTCACTACATTTATTGTGAATCTGAGTTCCACAACCGTGTGATTTGACCTCATCTATGATCGAATATTATTTTTCGTGTCTCGTGTGAGAGATTATTCGCAATAAACTCTTAGATAGTTGAATTCAGATTTAACTTGTCTTCTTCCCTAAAACAACATAAATTGCCCAACTTTAGTCCCTGATTTAAAATTGCATTAAAACAAACTGTTATTTCCGGTGACCGCAGTCCACCTGAGCTATACCCCTCAGGGCGGCTTCTTTGATCTCTCACCTGAACCAAGGTTAAGAGATACAACAGGTTGGAGCATGGGGTCACTCAAACTCGTACCCGCTCGCGCATGACGTCACGAGGAAGGAAGGGTCGGAGGTCACTCGACTGTTTACCATTCATTCTCAAAGGACCAGCCGAGCCAGCACTATCCTCCGTTTTCTTTTACTTCATACCGTGATGCTATAACTACTGTATAATGCCCTGTGAAAGTGCAGCTCTTCTATTTTAACTGAACAAAATGCCTTTATATTGTCAAGTTGTTGGATGCATCTTGGATGCATTTTTTATATATATATATATATATATATATATATACTGTATATATATATATATATATATATATATATATATATATATATATATATATATATATATATATACTGTATATATATATATATATATATATATATATATATATATATATATATATATATATACAGTATATGTGTGTGTAGTATGTAGGCTATGAACCGTAAAACCGTGTAATTTCGGAAATTTTTCGAGTTTTTTTAACGATATCTCCTGACTGTAAACACATTATAGAGATATACCTAGGTAAAGTGATGCGTGGTGATAGTGCGCGGTAATCCAGGAAGCCTCCTAAAATTATCCCCCATAATAAGAGAGCTATCCTTATCCTAAATGGTGTCCGAAGTCATCTTGAAAAGTGGCTAATTACTTATTATCGCCAATGTCCGAAGTTACGACCCAAGTCCGAAGCGACCTGGTTTTACGGAATGTAATTATTTGTATGTATGTGTGTATACCGGTATATACCAGGTTCAGATTATGCTGTTCAAATTTGATGTCCTCATTACAGAATGGACATATATAGTTTATTTGGAGTCAGTAGAACGAAGAATGACCAAAATTATCCATAATATTATATATCTTCCATATATAGAAAGGTTGAATACATTAGTCTTGCACTCGTTACAGAGACCCATCTCGTCCAAATGCCTATCTAATTTTATCTTAAAGCTCTCTATCATTCTTGATCCCACTATAGCACTTGGTAGCCTATTCCACCTATCTACAACTCTGTTACCAAACCACTATTGGCCTATATCTTTTCTGAAACGAAATGTATCTATCTTGAAAACAATTGTTATAGTTCTTTCGCTATCATTGGGCTTTAGTACATTTTTCATGTCCCCTCTATTAATCCCACTAACCCCCTTGAACACCTCTATCAAATCCCCTCTAACTCTGCGTCTCTCTAATGAATGAACATAAGAACCTAAGAAAATGGGAGTCTGCAAAAAGCCGATCGGCCCTCACAAGGCAGATCCCTGTCACACCCAACCCCAATTACATAAGAACATAAGATCACGTGAAGCTGCATATGGCCTATCTACTTTAAAAGCTTCTTACTCTCACAAATACTTCCTAGAATTAGTACTTAAGTTAATATAGTACCAATATATAATATATTTAAGAAATAATAATTATGTCTAGATTTCTAGAAAAAATACAATATTTGACACTACTTGGCCAAACTGGTTCACGGGCCTCATGCTAGAGGGAGTGGGGCCGCATGAGGCCCGCATATTGGAGTTGGACACCCCTGTGGTCTAGTAGCAGCAGTTTGGCTGGCAGGCGAGCGTTTTTCTATCTTTCTTTCTCTCGTCCAGCATTGTGACGTCAGCAGGCTGCGCGTGCGCCAACCTGTTGTGACTCTTAACCTTGACCTGAACGAGGCCTGGCTTCCTACCCTTTGCCACGCATTCATCCCGTGCAGTGAACGATACTTTCACAGTCTCTCGCATCATTGTCAGAATACTTCATGTTAGACGCTTCACTCTCATCAGTATTATTATCAATGATTCTTATCCTGTGTATATATGTATCTGTTATGCTATGCGTAATTTCATTCCTGTACTTCTGTGTAAGTGACTAGAAACTCATTTGAGAGCCACCTTGATCAAGTCTCATCACCGACTATTCATTACTTACTCTCTATTTGGATATAATAGTTGAGTATAGTATCTGTATAATTCCACTATATGTCTATAAATAAATAAGAGTGTAATTTACCTTGTGTGTTTATTGTGTTTATTGTTGCCTGATTGAGTATATAATGATCATATCTACTGCTCTCGATGTGTCCCTGTTCAGCAATATTCCAAATCTAAATATCCGAAACCCGGATTCATAATAGATAATACTGAAGCCTGTTGGATTACAACCCGGCATAACAATATATATATATATATATCCAGTATGAATTATCACAGTTATACACCCAATGTTTATCTAAGAGAGAGGTTCCAGAAGCCTGGTCCAAGGCATTGGTAACTTTATTTTTTTATTTTTTTATTTTGTTTTATCCAACTATTCCCTCTCGGGCATAGGTTGAGAGCCTGTACATTCTACCGCTCATCATGGTGAAGCCTGTGAGGTCTCGTTCCAGTCGAGGGAGTGAGAAATGCGAAGCACCCATGCACGGCCCAAAGCAGCCCCATCTCTGAAGATGCTTCGCCCCCTTGGTTCACCGTCTCACGCCCTAGAATTGGACTCTCACTCCCAGAACACTACCCATTGAGCAATTAACTCACTAGGCATTGCTCCCCTGTAGCATATTTTGAATATGGGAATATTCATACAGGGCTATTTAATCAGAGAACAATGAGGGTATATTTTTTGGCGTTTCGGTCGGTTTTGTGGTAATGCACTGATACTAGGTACAGCACAAATTCCATCCCAATAATATCTTCCCATTGACATGTCGGGATTCAAACCCGCGTCCATTGGATTACCAGTCCAGTGGCAAGACCACTCCACCACACCTCCCCAAGTGGTTTGCTTTCTGGACCCCCTTCTTCCTCATGCTTAGCCCTATTAGTTTTCAGATTGTTTTTTTTTTTTTTTTTTCTATATTCTAACTACTCCCTCTCGGGCATAGGCTGATAGCCTTTACACTCTACCGCTGAACACGGTGAGGCCCGTGAAGTCTTGTTCCAGTCTAGGGAGTGAGACATGCGAAGCACCTATTCACGGCTCGAACCCAACTCCATCTCTGAAGCTGCTTCGCCTCTGCGCTTCACAGTCTCACTCCCCAGGCTCGGACCCTCACTCTCAGAACGCCACCTATTGAGCAATTAACTCACTAGGCATTGCCCCCTGTAGCATATTTTGAATATGGGAATATTCATACAGTACTATTTAATCAGGGAACAATGAGGGTATTTTGTTTTGGCACTTCGGTGTGCTGTGGTAATGCACTGAAACTAGGTACAGCACAATGTCCAACCCAATAATATCTTCCCATTGACATATTGGGATTCGAACCCGGGTCCATTGGATTACCAGTCCAGTGGCAAGACCACTCTGCCACACCTCCCCAATCCCATTAGATTGACAATTTTAAGACTTTTTGCCCCATTTCTTGGTCAATATTAAGACCTTTTGTGCCATTTAGGTGTCGATTTTTCCCTGGCGAGCTATAGCGAGCCTGTTACTTTGAGAGGTACCGGGCCGTGACATATTTATACCGAAAAATTTACAAATTTATCTTGAAGGGGGGTCTTGAGGGTGTCGTTTAAAGCTTGATGGAGATTTAGGGAGGGAAAAAAACAAAAAAAAATAACAAAAAAAAAACATCACCCGTTAACAAAAAAAAAGGCATTACGAAAGATCTAGGCAGCTACTCTCCCATTAGTTTATTATCAGGTATTCACAAGTCGTTTTCATTACACATCACAAATAGGTTTAATACATTTTTTAATGAAATTCAGTCTCGGGAACAAGCAGGATTCAGAGGTGGGTATTCAACCATGGATCATTTGCATACATCGAACCAATTAATTGAGAAAACCTCAAAGTATAACTTCGTCTTTGTTTTGCTTTTGTAGACTATGAAAAGGCCTTCGATTCAGTGGATGTAAGAGCTATAGCAAACTCATTACATGAACAAGGAATAAATTAAGCTACTATGGTTGGGTTACACAAAGACACAGATAACAAAGAGGTTGGGATAAGAGTGAGGCAGGGAGACACAATCTCACCCAAGGTGTTCACAGACTATCCTGAAGGGATCTTTGGAAATTACGCTTGAGGATCAAAAGGAATACATGTAGAGAAGAATACCTTACCCATCAAAGATTTGCAGATGACATTGTGTTATTTTCAGTTAAAGCAGAAAAGCTCCAAAAGATGCAACATTATTTTAAAGAAACTCAAATTAGGTCTAAAAATTAAATAGGAGTAAAACCAAGATTATGTACTGTACTATAATAAAGACACAACACATAGTAATTAGGATTGACAGCGAGATACTAGAGGAAGTAGAAGATTATAACTATCTTGGCCAAATACTGAATCTAACAAAAGACAATGAACATGAAATATAAAGGCCAATTACTTTAGGATGGGACGCATTGTCAGACAAAGGAACATCACGAACAGTATACTACCAATATACGTTAATCGTAAAGTAAAAGTCTGTTTCCTAACTAATTACTGATTCGATGTTACAGATGTAATGATTATGCAAATTGCCTAAATCGGAACGTGGCCTCAGTTAAGGAACTGTTTGATCGTCTCTCTATATAATTATAAATTATACTATACCTATAGCTAAATTATATTGGTGTGAAGGTTGCTAAACATAAGGATAATATGCATAACCAGTTGGCAAAATATAAGGTGTAACCGGAGTTGCTCTGCTATAGCGAAACACTGACGACAGCTGTGCACTGTAATCCTGGTTTTGTACAATCAGAATAGAACCCTGACATGATTTAGGGATAATGGTCAGCTCTTGCCCATTCGAGACGCAGCCCTGATGAGATTTAGGAGCAATCGTCGAATCTTGTACATTCGGAATACAGTCCTCATACGATTTAGGGATAGTTTTCGATTCTTGCGCATTCGAAATAGAATCCGGACCCGATTTAAGAACAATTATCGATTTGATCTCGTTATCTCCCTTGCTGGTTTTCTTGCGATCTACGGTTCTCAGATGACCAAGGTTCCACCAGCGTCTGATCCATCGCCTGACGGTGGTAGCGCTCGTGCCCATCAGCTTCACAATGTCTCTCACAGGCAGCCCGTTGTCCCACAGTCTTACTATCATCACACGGGTGGCCAGGTTGGTTTTTGAGTGCCAGTATAGTGCGTGAGGCCTCATTGTATAGCCTGAGTGGACCCAAAATATATACAATTTATGAAAATAAATGTGTTCATCAATAAAACAATATTCATAATGTTATAGTTTCTGTAATAGCTTTTATTACCTGCTTCATATTTCAATATTTATGTTGCATGTATGAACTTTATTGCTGCTTAGAAAGATAAAAATATTTTTCCTATTTTTACCATATTAATGAATATATTGAATTGTATATCTTATACTTTTTAGTCCATGCGCATTGGGAAATTTAATATTTTGTGTACCACCATGGGCCTGCAAAACGTATTTTGTTTTATTGTTATGATATCTATGTATTATTATGTATTATATTGTCAAAGACCCTAACGTATAATGACAAAGAAAACAAGAATATAAAGTAGTCATCGGCAAATCAAATGTATTCTAATATTTTTAAATACCATTTACGGAATATTGTACACTCTGATAACCTAGTCTCATAGGAATTCGTAGACCCCCTATGTTATTCTGTATGCAATTATTAATATATGGGTTGATTTTTTGAAAGAATTTTGCTTTTCAGTAAATAGTATATGAAGTTTTGTAGTTGATTTATAGAAACATATATTCATAATTTCGCTTCCAGAGATATACTTCCATAATTAGAAATATTTGAATTTATGAGTGGACTAAAGACTATGGTATTAACGGACTGGAGTTCTCAAAAAGGGGCTCCAGTACTGACGTTCGTCTTGACTTGCAGTGTGCTGGCTAAATAATCCAAAAGGGTTGATCACCTCGGAAGTCCTATTTTAACTAGCTTATTATGGTAGCCGAGTGTACTTGAGACGTGTTTTCAATAATTTACAATTATTATAACCTAGCTATAGGATATAGAGCAATAAATCAAACAGCATTAGGAACTACCTAAAAACCGCCTTCTGGTTGTATAAGGTAAAGCTCTCTACCTTTAATTGTGAACAGAATGACCTACTGTACTTGTGAACAGAATGACCTACTGTACTTGTGAACAGAATGACCTACTGTACTTGTGAACAGAATGACCTACTGTACTTGTGAACAGAATGACCTACTGTACTTGTGAACAGAATGACCTACTGTACTTGTGAACAGAATGACCTACTGTACTTGTGAACAGAATGACCTACTGTACAGTATTATGCAAATAATTATTTATGCTATTTCTGTTTCTATGTGCACGAAGGAGACAAACGGCAGGTTGCCTATACGAGTGTCTCTCCCAAAGCCAAAACAGTGACAGAGCCAAATTCAAGGGACGTTTGCATCAAAATGCCTGGACACACGAAGTTAAAAGCAGTTTAAGTCATAGGATGGAGGAAAGACTCACGAAAAGGTCTTAACTGAAGTCTGGTCGCCACACGTCCTTTGAATATAAGGTGGGAAAACAGAACAAAAAACGAATCAGGGTGAAATAGAAAAAGCAGGTGGCAAGGAAAAACTGGTGGTTGTTTGCTTCAATTCCATATAATCTGATTGTAAAATTGGTATACAGGTATATATAATTGGTATACAGGTATATATAATTTTAATGGACTTGCCAATTATGCTTTCCTTTAGAATTAATTACACCATCACAACATGTACAAATATTAGGTCACATTCCGTAGTTCACCAATCCTAAATTGAGGAAACTAAATAACGTACTGACGTTATAACAAAATAATCAAGTATATTATATGCCTCGGTTGTATTATGGGGATAGAATTGGGATGGACCACTTTTGCGTTCCCTCTCTCCTTTCTCAGTCTCGTTTAGTAGATGAATTTTACATTATCATGCAATGCCATAAACTATACCATCGCTATTTCCAATACCTTAGCATTGTATGATTCATCCCATATTTAAAACTGCTATGGGGACAGTGCCTGGTGAATAAACAGCTCAATAGGTGGCGTTTGAAAGAGAGAGGGTCTGAGACTGTGAGATGTGACAGTGGGACAGTGACAATGCAGTTTCGAGGAGTCGGAGCTTGCATCGGGCCACAAGGAGACAAGACCACGAACGAGCCTGTTGCAACACTCAAACTGTCTGGATGTCTCCCTCACAGTCTGGAATAAGACCTGGCTTCACCGTGTTGAGCGGTTGAGTCCACAGGCTTCAGGCGTATGGAGGTAGAAGTTGGAATATATAAAAAAAAAAAAGAGGCATCATGGCACTATAATTATATTTGCCTAAACAATTCTAAACACGAGCCATCCCTTGCTACATCCATAGCACATATATTAATAAAATATATACTTGACTTACAGTGTGCTGGCTTAATAATCCAGAAGGGTTGATATCCTCTGAAGTCCTATTTTAACTAATTTAAAAAACAAAATTAAATGATATATACTTATTATGCATCACAAACCTACAGTTTTGCATTTCTATTTATAATCTATGTTTACGGCTCCAACTTCCTTATAGCCAGACACTCGCAAATTAACAATTGGGTTAATGTGAAAGCTTTATTCAGGTGGTAGAGCGTACACCTCTTCCTTCCATATTATCCTAACAGGTATAATGGCTCTGGAAATATAACCAACCGTATTTGGTCTGAGGGAGGCCACTTTCGACTTCCCCTGTTATTGTTCATTACTTTGGAGATTTTAAGACGTATCACTCTTTTAGTTTGTTTGGCGATAATAGGACGCTTCAACCCATTCAAGTGTCAATATATTTCTGGGCAAGGCTTAGCGAGCCTGTAAAATTGAAAACAATCGGCCTTTGACCGAGATATTTGAAGGGAGGCGTTTTTACTAGCCTAGGAGTTAAGCTAAAATACATTTCTTTAAAATGGGCTAAACAAGCAAAACTTTCAATAACAATTTAAACAAAATATCATAACCCATATAGCGTCGGACCAGATAATGTTAACAAATTGTGCTTTGTTCTGTTTTTAGGATTTAACTAATACATTAATTTGTGTTATTAAATTATGCATTAAACAGATATGTACAGTATGAGTTTAATATGCGATCAATTTGGTTATCAAAATGTTTGTACACACACACACACACACACCCCACAGAGTCTTAAAGGCTATTTTGAGGGTTAACTGCACTTATATAACTCTGATGAACTGCCTATTAAAGTACATACAAACAATCTTTAGAAATAGTATGCAGTTTATCCCTTGGAGTAAAGATGGATCAGAACAGCATAAGGAAAGAGAATGAAGCGAAGGGAGAGCCATGACCGACTAGGGGGCTTTAAAATATAAATCCAGGAAATTATGACGCGTTTCCTCATTATATTCTAGCTATTATTATACGATTTTGTTTGCAGCTTGTGGAGGACCTTTTGGAATTAAGGGGGTAATGTGCATCTCATTTGACTCTTTGTCTTTCAAAATTCCTTCCCAGACTGAAGATAATCGTCTAAAGTTAGCCAGAGTAATAGGAAGAAACGCGTCCTGAAATACGGAAAACGTTAGCCGAAGAGGAGAGATCTTCACACCTTACGAGCCCTAAAACGATTCCTTTATATGCTTGTATTGGTATCAAGTTTACATGTATGTATGTATATACTCAGGCACATACCCCATTGCTGGGAGTGGGCGACACGAGACTGAGCCCGAACAGAAACAACATTTAAAGTTCCTATTCTCAGGGTCTGGGACCACTTTCGCGTTCCCTCGTCCGTTTCTCTCTCTCGTCGAGTAGATTTTTTTTACAAGGGGAGGCGGACTCCTAGCCCCCTGCCCCCAGAAGGAAAAGTAGGACAGTACAAGAGACAGACAGGAACAACTAAGGTTGGGTAGTGGATGCCAAACCTCATTCTGGATAGGACTAGCCCTCACCCATATTTACCCACACTAACTTGTATGACCCTGTATTGACTGGAGTCACGCTTGGAACACACTTTTTAAATACTGGCTTCTATCGATGGAAAGATGAGGTTCATGTTCATTAAATTATCTATTTGCCATGTGACTTTTCAAACCATGGATGTATTCACGGTCACGGTAGCCTACCGCGCTTACTCACTGTATTGGGAGCGCTAGCTCTGGTGCCGGGGGTTCGATCCCACGCGCCGGCAGGAGAAGTTCTCTCAAAAGTAAAAAACTTCCCTGGCCGTGAAGGCTAGGTTTGGACGGACTGTCTCTGGGGAGCCACAAAGTTTCCTGCCCACGTCCTACTCCCTCGGGGGTATGTAGGCGCTCTGGTTAGCAGTCAGGATCAGTCTGTAGATCCCTTAGGATAAGATCTAGGTTAAGTTTGTGTATTTTAATTCCATTGGTTGCCGGCTTGAAATAAACCGATTATTATTATTATTATTATAGTAAGGATGTTTTGTAGTAGAATATGAGGGTAGTAAAATAAAGTGTAGCACATATAACTAGTAGCATAAAGACAGAGCCTTTGAACGAGACTTTAGGTGACCCAACGAAAACATTTGTGGTGATCTTGTGCGGAAAAAATAAAAAAATAAAATAATATATATATATATATATATATATACCGGTATATATATATATATAGACAGTATATATATATATATATATATATATATATATATATATATATATATATATATATATATATATTATATATATATATACATATATGTCTATAAATGTCCCAGAATATTATTGTTAACTCTAGATCACAAAAGGCCATTTTTAGTCGAAGGCTTAAGGTGAGATTTTTAGTTTGCTCCCTAGACCTCAATCAAGCTTTGAAAAATACCCCCCAAGACCCCACCTTCTAGATAAATTTGTACGAAAAGTATTCCGGCCGAAGGCCAGTTCCTCCTAAAATACAGGCTCTCTATCACTAGCCCGTAAACAAAAGACAACTAAATGTCACGAACAGTTTTAAAATTGACAGATATGGGACCAAAGTTCTTAACATCGCCAAACTAATGGAGCAAACGTCATAAAATGTCTAAACTACTAAGGCTATATGCATGTGGGAGAAGGATATCTAGGAAAAACATCCTTAAGTGAGAATCTCCCCTTAATACCTGAGCTGTATCCGGTGAAGGGTGGAGTGCGAAGCAAGAAAGGTCGTCGCCAACTGGTTCACCTCGCAGTCTGGTGGTAGGCTAAATGTGCTGGATCCTTTGCTGATCCTTGTTATATTGCCGTCATTCAATATGGCCAGAGAGAGAGAGAGAGAGAGTGTGTGTGTGGGAGGGGCATAGGTGGCGTGCTTGAGTTTGTTTTCCACGCTCCCTTGTTACCTCAAAATCTCTCTCTCTCTCTCTCTCTCTCTCTCTCTCTCTCTCTCTCTCTCTCTCTCTCTCTCTCTCTCTCTCTCTCGCCAACAACGATATAATGCAATATGGTGTAAGAGGTAGAGTGGAGGATAGACGTAGTGGAAATGGGGTGATAAATACTGTAATTTCACGTAGTTGATAATTATACAGTATAGGGTTAATGAATATAATCCAGTCAGTACCGGTGACATCATTTTCAATATATTCTGGCAATTATTATGCAATTTTATACAGCTTAGGAAGGAAGTCCATCCATTAACCCCTTCTGTACCGGCGTGGTACTAAAAATGGTATTGTGAGATAGTTTGAAACCTATAAGTTGCTGGAGGCCCTTTTAAAACTAAATAAAATCGTCTAATAGTAGCCAGAATAAAGTTAAAAGAACGTCTCCACTCATCTTTTTATATACCATATATCCTTCCTAAGCTTCAATAAATAGTCAAAATGTAGCTAGCATAAAATGAAAAAAAAAAAAAACGTCGCTGGTTCAGGAGGTTTAAGTATTGAGTTGTGAAGCATTTATTACTCCTCTAATGTCAATACATATGTATCACCCCCAAGTATCACATATCAACCATGCCTCAGAAATGTCAATACATATGTATCACTCCCAAGTATCACATATCAACCATGCCTCAGAAATGGTAATCCAGTACCAAGATCGTTAGTGTATAATATATCAGGTTTGGTTAGATTAGGCTATGCTTAGTTCAGAAAGTTAGGGTACTTTAGTTTAGGTTAGGTTAAGCCAGGTCTGATTAGGTATGTAACGGTAAATATATAATATATATATATATATATATATATATATATATATATATATATATATATATATATATATATATATATATATATATATATATATATGTGGTCCAGTCACCTACAGCATCATGAGAGTTAAAAGAAGGAATTTGATACTTCTACCAGTATTCCTTCCCAAATCGACTCTGATGGGGGGACAGACAGTCTTTTAATCGAAATCTGGCTTCCCTAAGCATGACAAGTCGTTTATTGGATGACGAAATTATATAGCTGACAGGGCTAGGATTCGAACCGTATAGGCAGGAGGTCCAGTCACCTACACCATCACGAGAGTTAAAAGAAGGAATTTGATACTTCTACCAGCATTCCTTCCCAACTCGACTCTGATGTATGGTTCGAATCCTACCATGCATCTATCATGAATCTAATATTATGTATATATCATGTATTTATTGTGTTTTTACCTTTAGTTTTTGAACCAACACTAACGTAAAAGTGAGGCTTGGGAAAGATGGCAGGATAATAGGGTAGTGTTTGTAATTTGGTTTATATATATATATATATATATATATATATATAAGATTTGATAGTTGCTTATGTTCTGGGTGTGGTGTCCCGAGTTCGAATCCCGGGAGAATGCTTTCATTAGTTTATTCAAGTGCATTGGGGTTTGTAATTGTTCATTAATGTTAAGAACGGGGTGTTACTTAGTATGTATATATTTATAAATATATATTTTAGATTCCTCGCTAGACCTCCATCAAGCTTACAAATGCATCCCTTAGACCCGTTTTAAAGATAAATTTGTAAATTTTTCGGTAGAAAATGTCCTGGCCGAAGGCTGAATCCTTCTAAAATTACAGGTTTGCTATCGTTCGCCAGGAAAAAATCTACAGCTAAATGACACGAAAGGTCTTTAATATTGACAAAGAAATGGGATGAGAGGTCTCAAAATCGCCATACTAATGGAACGAATGTCTTAAAATCTCAAAAACTAATATGCTAAACATGAGAGAGAAGGAGGTCCATGAAATGCGTGTACCTCCCCCGTAAACCATCCAGCTCGGTAGTACCAGGCACTCAATACCATTCTGTATATCGCAGGGTGAAATATATGATAAATTACCACATGTGTAGTAATTAATAATCGAATAACTAGTGTATTAAGTATATTTCACATTCATACCCACTTTGCAAATTCTATAAGCCTAAAATAAAATAAAAACATTATCAGTATTAAGCGTAACCTTATTGTAATGTTTTATAAATACCTGTATACTCGGTTTGTAGGTCCGTACATTTGAAAATATTTAATCTAACATGATATAATTTTATGTTTTAAAGAAAATATAATATATATCATACACATTCCTTTATTATGAAAAATAGTTCACAATTAATTTACTGGGTATTAGGAATTGACTTTATTCAGCTTAGGAATGGTCTCTGGTAGTCACGAGATTGTGTGTTTTCCCTTTAGTAGTATTTCCAGACAGAAGACGAGAACACTGGCTATCCCTCCTCCTGCCAACACCACAAACATACCCTGTGGAATTAAGAGATGTTTATTAATTATTATTGTTTATGTTCTTTCTTATCTCTAATTAGTATCATGGGGATGAAGGTGACAGCATAACTCTACTGCGGAGAATGGGAGCACCCGCCTTTCAAGACGCTCCCACCCATACCCTGTCAACTCTCTAACCCAAGAGTGAACCGATTTTCCCAGTCATCTTTCTACTCAACATGTAAGCTTTGCAACTCTCTCCCTCAATCTGTCTTTCCCTCATCCTATGACTTAAACTGCATTAAGCTCCGTGTGTCCAGATATATTGAGTCTAACGTACCGTGAACTTAGCTCTGTGTCACTCTTTCAACTTTGGGGGAGACACTTATTACAGGCAGCTTTGCCTTTCTTTTCGTTCACTTACATAGAGGAAAAAGATATAATT
Source organism: Paralithodes platypus (assembly GCA_032716605.1). Lineage (NCBI taxonomy): Eukaryota > Metazoa > Arthropoda > Malacostraca > Decapoda > Lithodidae > Paralithodes > Paralithodes platypus. Next base: position 21,986,145 of record CM064546.1, on the reverse strand, counting down.
CGTACAGTAGACCATTTTAACCTGTATATTATCAACCAGTTCCAACTCAACCAATACATTTAGTTTAGGCTACGTGTGGTAGAGTTAGGTTAGGGCTTCGTTATGGTACAGATATAGCTGGCTCTGGTCAATTAGGCACTGGTTGAGATATACTGTTGAAATGGCCTACTGGTTGACTTGTTAGAACACCGGGGAAGGCAGAACTGAAATGCTTATTATGTAAGAGTTGGAAGTCCATTGCGAGATTGTGTCCATAAATCAATTCACCCTCAGTTACCTCTTCCACATTATCAAATACTCACGTACAGCTTCCTTAACCCCTTTTGTACCGGTGACGTCCTTTTCATTATATTCTGACAATTATTAGATGATTTTGTTCAGCTTAAGAATGACGTCTAGCCATTGAAAGCCTACATACTACTTAATATAATTATTTTAGACACCATACAGCCTACATAAGCTTAATAAAATCGTCTAAATATAGCTGAAATAAAATAAAAGGTACGTCGCTGGTACATAAATGATTAAACACGCATTTCCTCGTTACTTACATCCCGCCTTAAGGGGACAGTGGTTATTTTTTGGGTCTATTAATCTATACATTAATTTTTATTTTAGTTTTCTCCCTAGACCTTCATCAAGGTTAAAAAAACACTCCCTAGACCCCTTTCAAGATAAATTTGTACATTTTTAGATATAAAAATATCCCGGCCGAAGGCCAGTTTCTCTTAAAATGAAAGGCTCGCTATCGCTCGCCAGGAAAAAAATAGATACCTATATGGCACGAAAGGTCTTGATGTTGATATAGAAATGTGACGAAAGGTTTTAAAATATACAAACTAATGGGGTGAATGTCTTAAAATCTGAAAACTAATGGGGCTAAACATGAGGAAGAACGGGGACCAGGAAAACGACCCATCTCCCCTTAATCTTACTTCAAAGTCATACAATAACATTAATGTGTATGCAAATTGGAGCGCGTTTTTTACTTTCGCCAAGAAGTTATTTCACACACATTATCCCTTTCTGTACCGGCGACGTCCATTTAGCATTAACTGGATACTATTAGATGATTTTACTCAGTTTAAAAAGGGCCTCCAGTAATTCACAGGCTTTGATTTATCTCACTTAGCCCTTTTTACTACTACAGATTCTTCTTAATTCGCACAAAATAGTGTAAATATAGCAAAAATACAAAAATAAAAGACGACGCTGGTACAGAAGGAATTAAATTTATCCACATTCAGAAAGTGTAAGCCCGTCTCACACGATAATTGTTATAGTCAATATTCGATAATCAAAAGTTGAATACCACTCTTCCCGTTAAATGACTTTGGTATCTTATTAAACCTCGTGCCAGCCAACTTGACAAATAGACCCCACCCTTCCCTGCCAGCCAGCATGGTCTTAACCTGGACAGTGGTGTGGGGCAGTGGTACTCGGATCTTAAGGGGGTAGTGGTAGTTTTTTGGCCTGTTTATATATATATATATGTATTGCTTTCATAGTACAGTAACCTCTCTAGACATCCATCAAGCTTAAAGGTGGGGGCTCATGGGTTGAGATAAACATGGAATGATAATCGCCAAGCTGTACATAATTATCTTGCAAAATGCAATGGCACTGAAATAATTATTAACAATGGTATAAAGGATTTTGTGGATCGTCTATACCGGTCCTGTGACGTCATAGTGACGTCACACCAGTATCCTTATCCTAGACTGGATGGTGGACTTACACTCTTGTGACGTCACAGGCCCGGTATAGACGATCCACAAAATCCTTTATACCATTGTTAATAATTATTTCAGTGCCATTGCATTTTGCAAGATAATTATGTACAGCTTGGCGATTATCATTCCATGTTTATCTCAACCCATGAGCCCCCACCTTTAAAAAAACACCCCCTAGACTCATCTTCAAAATATATTTGTACATTTTTCGGTAGAAAAATTTCCCAGCCAAAGGCCGATTCTTCCTAGAATTAAAATCTCGTTATCGCTCGCCAGGACAAAATTGACACCTACATGGCACGAAGGATCTTTATATTGACAAAGAAAGGGGGTGAACATCTTAAAATATCAAAACAAATGGGACTAAACATGATGGATAAAAATCGACTACCTCCCCCTTAAGGCTGGCGCTGGGTATAGTCGACTACCTCCCCCTTAAGGCTGGCGCTGGGTATAGTCGACTACCTCCCCCTTAAGGCTGGCGCTGGGTATAGTCGACTACCTCCCCCTTAAGGCTGGCGCTGGGTATAGTCGACTACCTCCCCCTTAAGGCTGGCGCTGGGTATAGTCGACTACCTCCCCCTTAAGGCTGGCGCTGGGTATAGTCGACTACCTCCCCCTTAAGGCTGGCGCTGGGTATAGTCGACTACCTCCCCCTTAAGGCTGGCGCTGGGTATAGTCGACTACCTCCCCCTTAAGGCTGGCGCTGGGTATAGTAACTGAGCTTAGGAAGGTTGTCTAGGAATCTTAGGGGCCAAAACCAACCCGATTATGCCTCTGAATCCAATACAAATCCCACTTAAGCTGAATACAATAGTCTAATGATAGAATAGACTGTCAGATTGTGTCATCTCCTCAAATGGTTAATAAGCCAAATAAGTATTGATAGACTATGAGGATATGATACTTTGATTAGGGATGGTGATTTTTTATTTTGTGTCATGTGCATGAAGGAGACAAAAGGCAAGACTACATGTAACAAGTGTCCTCCCAAGGTTGAAAGAGTAATAGACAGCCCAAATCAAGGGGTAATGTTGATGTGTTGGTACTAAGTGTGGTGTGCTTGTTAAGTGTAGTGAAATGGTACTCTAATGGTATTAACCCATACCGTACCAGGGACATCATATTCTGGCAGCTATCAGACGATTTATTAAGCTTAGGAAGGACCTCGAGAAAAATATGGCTTCAAAATATCTAGACCAACCCTTTTAACTACCACAGATCCTTCCCTAGCTGCAAAATATAGTATAAATATAGCTATAATAAAATATCACACGTCGCTGGAACTCAAAGGGTTAAGGGGACATATTATGTTATTTTGGGTGTCTATTTATTTGTATATTAATTTTTTGTTTAGTTTCCTCGCCAGATCTTCATCAATCTGTTTCAATAGAAAAAAGTCCTGGCCATTGGCCAGTTCCTCTTAAAAATACAGGTTCGCTATCGCTGGCCAGGAATAAAATCGACACCTATATGGCACGGAAGGTCTTAAAATTGACAACGAAATGGGGTGAAAGGTGTTTAAATTGCCAAACTAATGGGCCGAACGTCTTAAAATCACAAAGCTAAATGTGCTAAACATGGGGGAAGAAGGGGGTCCCGAAAAACGACCCATCTCCCTTTAAACCAAGTATACTGTATATATATATCTGGGAATAATAGTAGGTGACTGGCATAGATCTGTATTTACCCAAGTGTTGGTGAGGGCCAGTTTAGCGTTGACGACTTGTACGGTGCTGGGGTTGAGGCAGGTGGTGACGCTGGGGGTGAAGCGAGGCAGGTAGAATTCTCGGTCAAGACCAAACTCTGCGGCGGCCATTAATCTGAAAAGACAACAACAAATAAATGCAAGCCATGGCATAGTCATTAAAGCGTCAGCTGCTGATCAAATGGATCGAGCCCGCACTGTCAAAATGTTATTGGTAGATGTCAAGCTCGGGCAACTTGACCTAACAATTCCAGACAAACGCCTAATGTTGATGCTCTCGGGAAATACGACGTCTGGTAAAACAAATATATACATAAATAAAAAACGTTTGACAGAGTCACTGTTATCATTCCTGCCTTACTTCTTCAGCTGTGAGATTCATGTTTCGTTTCTTTAGTTTGAATGTGTATATATATATGTGTTTGTATATACTAAGTGTTTCTGAAGAATGCATACACTAAAAGAATGTTAGTAAAATTGTTATACCGTGATTTTCGTCAGGTTTGCGTATTGGTTCTAGTGAGTTCTATCAAGACTGGAGATATCAGAGTTAATACAATACATACACAGAAGGCAAGCAGAGGATATATATAACACCGAAAGGTAATTTAAAGATTTTTTGTTTTCAATCTTAAGTTCTATGTACGTATACTGTATAAGAGATAATAGGTTTTAACAATGAACAGTTTATACAACAGTAACTAATACTCCTCTAGCACGAGCGAGGATCTAGAGGGAACTCAGGTTTAAATATAGGTTAAACTGTCCTCTTACACAAATACCCAACATATATATATTTGAGAAAACACTGAGTAGTAGTAATATAGTCAGACGGTAATTTTATCTTTAACTATAATATTTAGTTATACTTAGTTGACGAGGAATTATCTTGAGTCGCTATACTAGACTCTAATTTTGTTAATCTCACCTGGCGCACTGGTGAGATTTTGAACAGAGTCGATATGTGAGGGACTCTAACTATATAATCACTTGCAGAATTTAGACAGAGTCAATATCGTGGGACTAACTTTATAGGCACCTTATGCACTGGTGAGAATTATAACAGAGTCGATATGTGAGGGACTCTAACTTTATATTCACTTGTAGAATTTAGGCAGAGTCGATATTGTAGGACTCTAACTTTGTAGGGGCACCTTGCGCACTGGTGGTAATTTGTTAGAGTCGATATATTGGGGACTCTAACTTTGTAGCACTTGTATGATTTATGTCAGAGTCAATATCTTGGGACTCTAACATCTTATTCCTCGTCACTGGTATTAACTTCTTTACGTGTTTCTCTACTATCTCCAAAAGTGAACACTTGGAGTCAAAGAGGTTAGTGAGTGGAACAGCTTGTAGTTCTTTTGAGTCTCCGTGGGGCCGTCCAGGTTGGCCTGTCGTGTGAAGTAGTTACAGATTGATTAATGGTGTGGGGTCTTGAATGCGGCTCCGTAAATATATAAATATATTTAGGCACCTCATCGGACGAACGCGAGTATATATAGCATATAGCTTAGGGATACTCGACTATTCTGACCTTCATATTAATCGGTGATGTAGTTCTGTTCGGTTACTCTTGATGTAGAGTATTTAATATAATGCCTCAGTTATGACGAATTGGCACTATATCGGGCTAACGCGAGGAGACAATATGGCTATGGCCACTCATGTTTTCTCGACTACCACTGACCTTTGTAAGAGGTTCAAGGAACTCGGGGCGGTGTTTAAACCTTTTAGTTGCAGAAGTCCAATAGTATGCTACAGACAAATGCACCAAGGACTTTCAAATGCAGAGTGCCAGTTAAGGTACCTCACGGAACCTTGAACTTACTTAAGTGGCTTTGGTATGCCAACTATCTCTCGGTAGTCCTTATAGAGTGCGGTTTTAATACTAAAAGGTGAAGTGTGGGTATGACCTGGTACTTCAATCTTCTACTATAAGAGGTGCAGCCTATTCAAGGTCTATGTTAACAGATGGTATGCCAAACAATTAACAACGATCCCTCAATAGAGAAAGTAACTCCTCAGACCTTTGAGATATTCGGTACGCCGTTTATCACCAACTGAATGGGAGGGTAATTTTAGGACCTTAAAACCTGGTATGCTAGTAATGTGAAGCCCTAAAATTGCTTGCCCTGTTCAGCTTTCTTCAACATAGTGATGACGTTGGCTGATACGTCCCGGTGTTGGTGTGTGGGAGCTTAAAGGTCATTGGTACGGTCAGGGGTTAATCCGGGGGATTAGGAGGATCCTCTAGGAGCTGGTGGGTGAGGATTTTGGTCTTTTGGTGGAACAGGGGCGCAAGTGCTTACTTGCTTGGTGGTGATAGGAGTTCTTTTCATCCTTGCTGAACACTATTTTCCTTTACTGTTGTTGTTGAGGGGTAGAAAATATATTGATGTTCTTCCCGGGTGTAGTAGGATATTTTGTAGTAATGGTAGCTACCCGGGCTTCTCTTCTGGCACTGAGGACTGGTGGTGGGGTAATATTATTACTCCTCGGTAAATGGTGAACAAATGGTACACGTGTTGTTTCTTGTACACGTGTTGTTTCCTGGGGCGCGCATTTCTTGGTTGGTATTTCTTCTTTTCCTTGTGTCTTCTGTCTTTGATTTTTCTTGTATTCCGTTGATTGTTGATTGTTGTGGGGCAATTTAGGAATCCGGGGCATGGTAGATGTTTTGGTAGGCAGGGCTTTCTTCTGTGTTTCCTCTATTGTTTTTCCTTTAGTGTCCCTTTTGTTTGGGGTGGGGAAACGCTTTCTTTGGTGGTCTTCATTGTTCCTTCTTATCTTATTTTCTTCACGAGTTCCTCCTTGCTTCCTTGTGGTTTTCTTTGGTGGTTGTAGGGTAGTATTCTTTATTTTGGTTATTTCAAAAATTATTGGTACATTTTGACGTTCGATTACCGTTTTCAGTATTTCGGTTTCTTGTCCGTGTTATGTCTCTAAATGCGGTTATAAAGCAAAATAAACTAGTTAAGGGGAGACTGGTCGTTTTTCTGGTTCCCCTTCTTCCTAATGTTTAGCTTCATTAGTTTTCAGATTTTTTACGTTCACCCCGTTAGTGTGTCGATTTTAAAACCTTTCGTCCCATTTCTATATCAATATCAAGACCTTTCGTGTCATGTAAGTGTCAATTTTTTCCTGGCGAGCGGTAGCGAGCCTGTAATTTAAAGAGAAACCGTCAGAACACTTTTCGATAGGAAAAACAAAATCATGAAGGGGCGTCTAGGGAGTGTTTTTTAAGATTGATGTCTAGCGAGGAAACTACTGTAAAATATATATGAACATATACATAAATAGACACCCAAAAATAACCACTGTCCCCTTAACCCTTGTCTGGCGGGGGTGGACTTAAGTCGGGCTAGAGAACCATGGACTATGTGGCGGGGACCGACTTAAGTCTGTGTGCAATTTTGGAGCAATAATGGCTCCGAGAGAGAGACGAGCGGGTGGAGGAGCATAGGTCGGCTCATGACCGCTCGGCACGGGTCCCGCGCGACTACTGACGTTTACTCCACACACACCCACACTCACTGCCTCGCTACACAGGGAATTATGTAAGGAAATTACCGTATTTTAGGGATTTTGCACTCGTCTTGCACGATCGTTGCAAGAGAACGCGTGGTCGTAGAAGGATGGTTGTGGTGTCATTGGAAAGCTCAATTTACGCCCTTTCAGGAATACATAATTGTATTACGCTCTGGTTCTTGTTTATGCATGAAAAAGAGCACGGAAACAAGGTCGTTTAGTGTAAACCCACCCGCTTGGCGGGTAGTAGAAGTTACTGACGGGCCCGCTCGTAAGGCGTTAAGTTATTAGTTAGGCATACTTATTACCAAGGGAATTACGGTAGTACGTTGGCAATATGAGTGCCTGTCCTGTGACCGTATAAACAAGGGGGACTAGTGTTAACCCCTGGAGGATTGTCAAGCGTTTGGTCACTTTATTCTGGCTAGCATTGGACGATTTTATACAGCTTAGAAAGGATCTGTGGGAGCTATTAGGGAGAAGACTATATCAATCAACCCTCTGACTACCGTACACTCTTCCTAAGCTGAATAAAATCGTCTAATAATAGCCAGAAATCGGAAAAGAAATGCATCATCGAATCAGGAATGGGTTTATAGTGTATATATTGAAGCAAACATTCTCGTTAATGAGCCATACATATATATATATTGAGGGATAATCCTTTCTTGTCGACTTTTCGAAGAGTGTTGGGAGGGGAGAAAGGGTGTTGTAGAGAGAGGAATCTGTCGGAGTGGCTTTGGTATGTATGTTATTAGTCTGTATACGTCATCGAGGTGTCCCCCGACATGGTGTGAGCATGTGAAGCACGCTAGGACGTACACCACACCCACTGAATATGTCCACCACACACACAATGATATAATCACGCCAAACGTCCTTTTGTACCAGTTTGAACTGAAGAAGCTGTAAAGCGGAACGTTGTCTTAATATAGGCCCTTCCTCAAATTATGTTTTCTAACCACTAAACAGGATATTTGGTTACCTGCGATTAATAGGACAGAAAGGAATATTTACTTACCTGCGATTAATAGGATAGAAAGGGATATTTACTTACCTGCGACTAATGGGACCGAAAGGGATATTTACTTACCTGTGATTAGTGGAACAGAAAGGGATATTTACTTGCCCGTGATTAATGGGTTAGAAAGGGATATTTACTTACCTGCAATTAAAAGGACAGAAAGGAATATTTACTTACCTGCGATTAATAGGACAGAGAGGGATATTTACTTACCTGTGATTAGTAGAACAGAAAGGGATATTTAATTGCCTGTGATTAATGGGTAAGAAAGGGATATTTACTTACCTGCAATTAATGGGACAGAAAGGAATATCTACTTACCTGCGATTAATGGAACAGAAAGGAATATCTACTTACCTGCAATTAGTGGAATAGAAAGGGATATTTACTGACCTGCGATTAATAGGACATAAAGGGATATTTACTTACCTGCGACTAATGGGACAGAAAGGGATATTTACGTACATGTGATTAGTGGAACAGAAAGGAATATTTACTTGCCTGCGATTAATGGGTCAGAAAGGGATATCTACTTACCTGCGATTAATGGGACAGAAAGGAATATCTACTTACCTGCGATTAGTGGAACAGAAAGGGATATATACTTACCTGCGATTAATGGGGCAGAAAGGGATATTTACTTACCTGTCATTAGTGGAACAGAAAGGGATATTTACTTACCTGTCATTAGTGGAACAGAAAGGGATATTTACTTACCTGCGATTAATGGGATCTAGGAGTGGACTACCCTTGGCCACCGCCATGGAGGCTGGACGAGGGTCAATTTCTTGACGACCAAGGTAGTAGTCGCACCTACCTGTAATACCAAAGTACGAAGATGCTTTACTTCTCTTTGTATTATTTCATTACCGTGATTTTACAAATTATATACTATTTATAATCTACGCAACTCTCTATTTTAATCTCAAAATATTTAGCTGTAAAGCTTGCACGAGATAAAACCGACAAAACCATTGTAATTATGAAAGTTAAACTACATCTTATATATATATATATATATATATATATATATATATATATATATACTATACTATACACACACACACACACATATATATATATATATATATATATATATATATATATATATATATATATATATATATATGACTATAATATGAGGCTTTCCTTGCTCCTTCTTAAGTGCACATGCTGTTTGGACTCTGCGTAATGTATATTTTCCTTGGCTTTATTATCACTGACCTACTCGATTTTGATATTGGAGGACCTCATTGCGGGCAAGGATGTTGTAAGCAATATTGTACATGCTGCTGATGTTTCTTAAAACAAAACAAAAATATGTATGATATATAATGTAATACTTGAGTATTTTTCTGTCAAGGCTAACCTGTCCGAGAAAACTCGTCTCCCTGAATTTGTTTGATGACAGTGTACCAGGCGAGGAAAACCTGCCCACCGCGCCAAACGTCAGACCTCAGTTTGTTTATATACTCGCCGCCTTTAATGGTCTGTACCCGTCCGTCATTCTTGATGTCTCCCATGACGCCAGTTTTAGCATTCTGCAATTACATTCGGTCCTCTACCAACAACTGTAAATCATATTAATTTCATATTCTATATCTCATATATTTGAATTACACTAATCTTTGCTCAAACTTCCGTTGCATTATTATACAATGAGTGTTTATTATACATTTTTAAAATTTTACTCATGGGTGTCTTTTGTTTCCTTATTAAGAATGGCTCTTCGCCAAAACTGAAAACAAATGTTCAGCTTCTCTATGAAAATACGTGTTCAGGAACTTCGGAAAGTTACTAAGGTCTGTCAAAATTATGTTTCATACCATAAAGCGATTAGCTTGTGCCGATCCCCTAATCAACAGCAGAGTAACTGGGTTGTCCACGATGTCCTGGAGTGACTGTATAGGCATGGGAATGTGTCTGACAGCCAGGAGGGACATGAGGTTACCGGCGTAGCTCTTCGTCAACACCAACATTACCAACATCCACATCCCCATCAACACACGCTCGCCCTCCCACCACCCTTTGTTACTTCTCACATCTGAATATATTTCTCAAAATATTGAATGGTAGTAGCGTTTAGGAATGTATACTATGTACACTGATAATCATATAACAATGATTAGCTATTAATTATATTTCAAATGATTTGATATTGATACGAACATATGCAGAAAGGATCTTTTGAACACAGGACTCCAACTTACCTTGTTGTAATAACACTCGGATACAGCTGGCTACGTTATTTGCGAATTTAGTGTGACTGTTCGTGCCATAGGTGATCCATATTGCTAGCATAGCCATAACTGTCATAACCCCCAGAAGTGATATTAGGATGCCCACCCACACTACGGATCCCATGGGTAGCAGGAAGCCCCAGGGGTCCACCTCACGTTGACCTCGACCCGCTATGATAAGGTTTGAGCCCAGAGATAAGTGGAAGGTCAAATCTACGGCCTGGAATCGCTGGTGAGTGACCAAAAAGGGACCTAGTCCAATATCTGCTTCCTGAGGAAAGTAGAAATAATAATTGGTTAGATACATGTTAGGTATCTCACAATATTTCTCTCCTTAATTCGAGTTCATAGCAACTTTACATAAACTGCAATATGTGTATTTGGCTTGATTATCAACTCTGCGTAAGCAAAGTGGTATCGCCCCCCGTATAGTGGTACATGCTAACCGAAATGTCTGTCTGTCTGTCCGTCTGTCTGTCTGTCCGAGAACTCCTCCTAGACCGTTTGACAGATTTTCACCAAACTTCACACGAACCTTCGGTGCGTGAATTCGACGGTAATTTTTTTTTTTTTTTTGAATTTGTGCAATAGTTATGATCTTAGGTCCTAAAACAAAATTTGTCTTCCCCCCCCCCCCCACCCCTTTCAGGACCTCCACCGCCCGCCCTGTACCTATTCCCTGTGTGTGTGTGTATTACAGAAAGCCAAACAGTATACACATGTCTCAGATGTGATGATAATAGCGAGACGTATGTCTGTCTTTCCGAAAACTCCCCCTAGACCGTTCGACGGATTTACACACAAACTTCTAACGAACATTCGGTGCGTGAATGCGACGGTCAGTCAAAAAAGATTTTTTGAATGTACGCAATAGTTATGATTTTCGGTCCAAAATATGGTCCCCCCCCCCCCCCCCCCCCCACACACACACACAACAATGATGGCGTTTATTGTGTGTGAGCCCCGAAGGGGCTCACACACTAAGAACGCATTCGTTCTGGAGGAGAAAACATCTCGCTAGGTTAAGTTAGTTTAGTTGGCATTAGAAGTGATGGTAGTAATAGTGGGATTGATGGTGATAGTAGTGATGATGGTGATAATATTAGTGATGATGGTTATGTTGTAGTTGTATTGATGATGATGACAGTAGTGGATAATATGATGGTGACAGTAGTAGATATGATGGTTACAGTACTAGTAGTAGTGATGATGGTCATAATAGTAGTGATGATGGTGACAAGTAATGATGATAGTTGCAGTGTTAATAATGACAGTAGTGACGATGGAGTGAGTTTTAGTGATGATGGTGAAAGTTGTAGTGATGATGAAGATCATAGTAATGGTGTTGATGGCAGTAGTAGTGATGGTGACAGTAGTAATGATGATTTTAAGATGGTGGTGATGATAGTAGTAATGATGGTTGATAGTTGTAGTATCAATGATGATAGTAGTGATTAAGATGGTAGCGACAATGGTGACAGTAGTAGTGATGATGGTGAGAGTAGTAGTGATGATTGTAATTGTAGTAGTGATGATGATCATAGTAATGGTGATGACAGTAGTCGTGATGATTGTGGCAGTTTTAGTGATGATGGCAGTAGTAGTGATGATTGTGATTTATGATGGTATTAGTAGTGATGATGGTAACCCATCGCAGAGTTGGGTAGCCTATGCCGTTTTGATTTTGGGCAAAACGGCGCATATACTTTATTCATATATTTAGTGCCTGTTGATCGTCCATACTAGGATTGTCTGTCGTGATTCAGGGGACAATAGGACAGATGGAAATATCTCGTGTCTTATTTTCATAATTATATTTAATTTATTTCGTTATGCATTTCTCTTTTATCAATTATGATCACTATATCAATGTCCAAAATACTCTAATGTACTCCAATTAGAAGATTAATAGAGTATATACAAGTCAAAGATTTACTACCGGCAAACAATATTTAATTCAAGCCACGAATAACTATGCTTAATTGATTTTCAAGAGGTCCCAGTGGCCATGTTTCTCTGCAAATACATTAATTCACTTCCCCTTCCTTTATAACTATCAAACGAATTTGTAATACTATATTTGTGTGTGAATTTGTATTTGTGTTTATTTTGTTCGTCCCTGTTCGCGCTCTGTCTCGAATCGGCCACCCCCAGCTAAAACAAAAACAAATAAAATAATAATAATAATAATAATAATAATAGTAATAAAGTAGACGTGCCATTTAGCCCAAAATCAAAACGGCATACCCAACTCTGCGATGGGTTACCATCATCAATCACAATCACCATCATCACTACTACTGCCATCATCACTACAACTGCCACAATCATCGTGACTACTGTCATCATCACTACTACAAATACAATCATCACTACTACTCTCACCATTGTCACTACCATCTTAATCACTACTATCATCATTGATACTACACCTATCAACCATCATTACTACTATCATCACCACCATCTTACAATCATCATTACTATAGTTAACATCATCACTACTACTATAACCATCATCATTACTACTGTCACAAGTATTACCATCATGGATCCTACTATCACCATCATCACTACTACTGCCATCATCACCATTACTATGATCTTCATCATCACAACTATTGTCATCATCACTACAACTTTCACCATCATCACTACTACTCACCATCATCACTAATACTCACACCATCATCACTACTGTCATCATTATCACTAAAACTATCATTATTATTTATCACCATCATATCTACTACTGTCACCATCATATCTACTACTGTCATCATCATCAATACAAATACAACCATCATCACTACTATTATCACCATCATCACTACTATCACCATCAATCCCACTATTACTACCATCATTTCTAATGCCAACTAAATTAACTTAATTAACCTAGCAAATGCGGAGCGAGATGTTTTCGCCCCCAGAACGCCATCATTGTAGGGTGAGGGGGGGGGGGGGAGGGAAGGAAAAGGGGGGGGGGGCTAAAACCATATTTTGGACTTAAAATCATAACTATTGCATAAGATCAAAAAATCTGTTTTTACTGACGTTCGCATTCACGCAACAAATGTTCGTGTGAAATTTGGTGAAAATCCGTCCAACGGTCTAGGAGTTTCGGGATAGACGGACGACGACGACAACACGACAGTACCCACTATGCGAGGGGGCGATACCAAACTCTGCTAATGCACGCAGAGTTGATTATCATTACTACTGTTAACATCATCACTACTACTATAAACATCATCATCACTACTGTCACAAGTATTACCATGATGTATCCTACTATCACCATCATCACTACTACTGCCATCAGCACCATTACTATGATCTTCATCATCACAACTATTGTCATTATCACTACAACTTTCACCATCATCACTACTACTCACCATCATCACTAATACTCACACTATAATAACTTCCATCATCACTACTGTCATCATTATCACTACAACTATCATCATTACTTGTCACCACCATCACTACTATTATGCCCATCATCACTACTACTAGTACTGTCACCATCATAATATCTACTACTGTCATCATCATCACTACTGTCATCATCATCAATACAAATACAACCATCATCACTACTATTATCACCATCATCACTACTATCACCATCAATCCCACTATTACTACCATCACTTCTAATGCCAATTAAACTAACTTAATTTAATTAATTTTACCCTTTGGCGCACCTATAGTTTCCAATCAAAGTTTTTTCCCACTCCCTAAGTATATCTCAGCTCACTCAGAGCCAGTTTTGTGCCCGGCGATAATTTGTTTCTGTGACGTTTTTATCCACCAAAAAATCCTTGTATTTGGATTAATGAGGTACCATCGGCTTTGTTATTGATTGAACTTGAAGATAAGCGAATACAAATATAGAATAAATACAAAACAACCACATTGGGGCACTCCTAAATAAGAATTGTAAAACAAAAATGAAATACCTTATCTCCAACTCGCGCTAGCTCAAACTTTTGCCCACAACATTTTTGATTTACATACATATATGGAAGCGGAATTTAATGAGGATTCCACTGGTAACTTCAGAATTACTATAAACTAAATAGCTACTGAGATACACAAATAAACGTGAAAGTATCAAACACAGACTGAGCTGTACTCTGCTCCCTTCCCAGCCAGCCGTGAGTATACCGTTAAACTGAGGGGGTTGCCAATTGTACCCATTGAACTAGACTTAATACTTAATATCTATGCCAAATATGACGTGCGTCAGACGAAAACTTAATTTTTGGCGAATATTTTTAAGTTTAATGACTCTTAACGAGTCATCGTGCGCCTAGGAAAAAAATACCTAATGACTCTGAACGAGTCATCGTGCGCCAAAGGGTTAATACACCCCCAAGTCAGCCTGTATAAGAGATAGCATTTCTGGCATTATACCATCTTTAACATATAGTAATATTAAGACTCGCTGAAAAAATCAGATCTCTATGTGCGTGCGCGCGCAAAATTTCATAAAATTTCATTGCACTTTCGTAAAATCATCTAGTCACTCAAAAATTTTCAAATTTCCCGCAATTTTTGCATAGCATAGCGTACAAGCATCCCCTACAACGTAGCGTTTAAATATACCCCTATTGAATAATAGAAAGTGCTGAAATAAATATATTACATTATCATCTTTGGGTTACAGCTGATTTGTTTCCAAAAAGTTCAAAACTAGGACATTTTCGGCAAATCTGCATTTATTTAAACGGACAGGCCTTCCTATATACCCCTATGTACTCTATTTAGAAGGGGAATGCATTTGAGCAATAGATAAAAATATAGATGGACTCGTAAGTGCAAAAAAATGATACCAAACCACACAAATTCTCAGATTTTCGTCACTCTAAATTATTTTTGGGGCAGAGAAAACAGTTTGTCCTCCTTATCTTCCGTTTTCTATCATAGCACGCTCATAGAAGATCGAAAGTTATGGCAAACTAAACAACATTTTCATCAGGGGTTGCTCTCACTGATTTGTTTTTGAGAATTTTTACAAAATCCATGTTTTGGGGGCCCCCCCAAGGGGGCCCTAGGGATATCATATGGGTGTTTATGCCCTCATATGATCATTTCTATTGCTTACAGCAGCCCTTTAGACTACAGACACAAACAACAAATTTGTGTTGCTGAAAGAAAACAAAAATAAAATTCGGGGGTCGAGGTCGAACCGCCGGCCCAGGGGGTTATGGATGCGATATGTTTTTTTGTTCCTTCCTATGCTATTCTCCTATGTTGAAAGAAGCATTATAGAACAAGAACACAATAATTAGAAATTTTGATGTCTGGGCTCAGAACAGGGTTCAGCCTCCCCACCTAGCAAATGCGTAGCGAGATGTTTTTGCCCTCCTAACGAATGCCTTCTTAGTGTGTGAGCCTCTTCGGGGCTCACACACTAAGAACGCCATCATTGCTGGGGGGGGGGGGGGGGGGAACCATATTTTGGACCTAAAATCATAACTATGGCATAAATTCAAAGAATATTATTTGTGATTGATGTTCGCATTCACGCAACAAATATTTGCGTGAAATTTGGTGAAAATCCGTCCAACGGTCTAGGAGGAGTTTCGAGACAGACGGACAACAATTTTTTTTTCCGGTGGTACCCACTATACAGGGGGGGGGGGGGGGGGATACCAAACTCTACTTACGCAGAGTTGATAATAATAATAAAGTAGACGTGCCGTTTTGCTCAAAATCAAAACGGTATACCCAACTCACCCAACTCTGCGATGAGTTACCATCATCACTACTAATACCATCATCAATCACAATCCCTATTTTGGGTAAAACCACATTTTGGACCTAAAATCACAACTATTGCATAAATTAAAAACATCTTTTTTGACTGACGCTCGCATTCACGCAACAAATGTGTGAAATTTGGTGAAAATCCGTCCAACGGTCTAGGAAGAGTTTCGAAACAGCCGGACAACAACAACAACAACGACGACGACGACAGACATTTGTTTCCAGTGGTACCCACTATACAGGGGGGGGGGGGGGGGGAAATAGCAAACTCTGCTTACGCAGAGTTGTTGAATGGGGTATGTGGTTGAGTATATAGATATATATAATATATATACATTTTGGTTGTTTATTTGATGACAAATATAATAGCCAGGGCTAGGATTCGAACCTCTACAGGCAGGAGATCCTATCACCTTTACTACTGCAATGGCTAAATATTTTGGTAATGATACCCCACAAAGATAAAGACAATTATGACTACAAACACAGTCTAAGATGCTATCACTTATTTTGTTCCCACAGTATGCCATAAATTATAATCATTCTCATAAAAAAGTAGATGTGCCGTTTTGCCCAAAATCAAAACGGCATGCCCAACTCTGCGATGGGTTACCATCATCACTACTAATACCATCATCAATCACAATCACCATCATCACTACTACTGCCATCATCACTACAACTGCCACAATCATCACAACTACTGTCATCATCACCATAACTATGATCATCACTACTACAATTACAATCATCACTACTACTCTCACCATCATCACTACTACTGTCACCATTGTCACTACCATCTTAATCACTACTATCATCATTGATACTACAACTATCAACCATCATTAGTACTATCATCACCACCATCTTACAATCATCATTACTACTGTTAACATCATCACTACTACTATAACCATCATCATTACTACTGTCACATGTATTACCATCATGTATCCTACTGTCACCATCATCACCATTACTATGATCTTCATCAACACAACTATTGTCATCATCATTACAACTTTCACCATCATCAATACTGCTCACTATCATCACTAATACTCACACCATCGTTACTACCATAATAACTACTGTCATTATTATCACTACAACTACCATCATTACTTGTCACAGTAGACGTGCCGTTTTGCCCAAAATCAAAACGGCATACCCAACTCTGCGAAGGGTTACCATCATCACTACTAATACCATCATCACTTACAATCACCATCATCACTACATTTGCCACAATCATCACGACTACTGTCATCATCACCATTACTATGATCATCATCACTACTACAATTACAATCATCACTACTACTCTCACCATCATCACTACTACTGTTACCATTGTCACTGCCATCTTAATCACTACTATCATCATTGATACTACACCTATTAACCATCATAACTACCATCATCACCACCATCTTACAATCATCATTAATACAGTTAACATCATCACTACTACTATAACCATCATCATTACTACTGTCACAAGTATTACCATCATGTATCCTACTATCACCATCATCACTACTACTGCCATCATCACCATTACTATGATCTTCATCATCACAACTATTGTCATCATCACTACAACTTGCACCATCATCACTACTACTCACCATCATCACTAATACTCACACCATAGTCACTACCATCATCACTACAACTATTATCATTACTTATCATTACTAAAAGTATTGTCACCATCATATCTACTACTGTCACCATCTTATCTACTACTGTCATCATCATCACTACTGTAATCATCATCAATACAAATACAACCATCATCACTACTATTATCACCATCATCACTACTATCACCATCAATCCCACTATTACTACCATCACTTCTAATGCCAATTAAACTAACTTAACCTAGCAAATACGGAGCGAGATGTTTTCGCCCCCAGAACACATTCATTGCTGGGTGGAAGGGGGGGGGGGGGGTAAAACCCTATTTTGGGTAAAACCATATTTTGGACCTAAAATCATAACTATTCCATAAATTCAAAACATCTTTTTTGACTGACGTTCGCATTCACTCAACAAATGTTTGTGTGAAATTTGGTGAAAATCCGTCCAACGGTCTAGGAGGAGTTTCGAGACAGACGGACATCAACAACAACGACGACGACGACGATGACAGACATTTTTTTCGGGTGGTACCCACTATACGGGGGGGGGGGGGCAATACCAAACTCTGCTTACGCAGAGTTGATAAAGTGGAATTCGATCCATCTGGACAATGTTTTCATCTTAACGTATAGCTCTAATGTGTACGTTAATAGTCTATAGTGTAATGTGTATTGATCACAATATAACCAAGCCATTATTTTACCACTTCGATTGTGGATTATTATAATGAGAGAAAAAAGATGCAGATTTCCAAGTTACAATTGTCTTATCATTATGAATATACTAACTATACGGTAAATTAAGACGTACCTGTTTCATAACCATAGCAATCTGCCCAGTCCATGACCCATTAACCAGCTTACGACCAGCCTCTTGGTCATCTGGAGTCACATACCAAATCCTGTGAAGTGATATAATAAAGTAGACGTGCCGTTTTGCCCAAAATCAAAACAGCATACCCAAATCTGCGATGGGTTACCATCATCACTACTAATACCATCATAAATAACAATCATCACTACTACTGGCAATCATTACGACTACTGTCATCATCACCATTACTATGATCATCATATCTACTACAAGTACAATCATCACTACTACTGTCACCATTGTCACTACCATCTTAATCACTATTAGCATCATTGATACTACAATGATCAACCATCATTACTACTATCATAACCACCATCTTACAATTATCATTACAACTGTTAACATCATTACTACTACTATAACCATTATCATTACTACTGTCACAGGTATTACCATCATGTATCCTACTATCACCATCATCACTACTACTGCCATCATCATCATTACTATGATCTTCATCACAACTATTGTCATCATCACTACTACTCACCATCATCACTATGTTACGCTGGCCAGCTTGCCAGAATGTGCTCGTACTCGCTAGCGCTCGCCAGGGCAGTGAAATGGGCTATAATAATCGTAGAACGATGTTCTTTCTTTCCTAGTATTCATGTTGTCACAGACAGATCAGTGGTGGTCTTTATTCTTGTCTGTGACACTTGGAAGTATTTTATATCAGTGATAGAGTATAAGATGTGTAGTGTGAAGTTAAGGAGAGAGAGAACGAAGGAGGCAGTGAGGTTGTATTATGTGCGTGTGTATGTACGTGTGCCTTCCTCACTCGGGCGGGGTTTCCCACGCAGATTGGCTGGCGGGCCTGGCGCATCCTAGGACGCTTGCTTTTCATGACGTAGTGGTCTGTGATTGGGTGCCGCTGTCCTAGTGTTGGTGCTGGGGGGCTCCTGCCCGCGTGTCTCTTCAGAGCTTGGCATGGTGTGCTTGGTCCTAGACGTCCCTTGCAATCTGTCCCCAATCTAACCCCCTGTACTACTGTTTCTCTCTCTGAACTTCTTCTTTTCCATTACTTCTCCTCTTTATTCAATTACTTATCCCTTCTGGTTCTGCATACGACTTCCATAGTCGGTCAGTCGTATTACCAGCACCAGTTCTCACATATATGTTTTGCACTAGCTTTAGGGATTATTAGTCATAGTCACATGGAGTCATATTATCATTGAGTGCTTCTAATTATTGAGTTGTTCTTTGTTACTATTTATTGGTAGACAGTGGAGGGTATCTTTAGTCGTTGTCTGAGTTATGTACATGGCAAGTCAGAGCCTGTACGACTTCGACGGAGCTAGGTGCCTGTAACCCTTGTGCATATTTTTTCCTGTGCGAGTGTAGCAGTATACAAGCGAAGGGCTTTTGCCTACACTTACTTGTATGCTCGCTACCTCATTTTGTTGACCTTTGTGGAGCGCCAGGGTAAGACCAGATACTTGAGATCTGGACTTACCAAGAGAGCCTCCTAGTCACTTAACGTAACATAAGGGAAATCTGTTCAAGGGGAGACAGTAGGCTACGAGCATGCTTGCGCTCTGCCTAGCCTCCTGGTACTTTTTATGCCGCTGCTAGACTTTATTAGTAATAAAGACAGCATTGTGTTTATTAACTTTAACTGCGTATGCTATAGGAATTATTCACGTATTATTTTAGCCTAGGTTGATGCTTGGTGCACAACCCAGTATGGCTGTTACTTTGGCTAAGGAAGTACTGTTTTGAGTGGCTATTATTAGTGCTGTCACAGAGTTGTTGCACTCCCTTGTTATATATATGTATCCTACTTATTGGTGTATTTAAGATACACGCTTTGGTGTCCTGCCCCTGCATTATTTCTGTTCTATATTAACGAGCATCTTCGAGCATCAGACGTTTTCAGAAGATTCCATATCTGTTTGCTGTAGGACTAGACTTCCAATGTTTTCATAGAGCATTGAAGAGTTTAGTGTTGAGTACAGACTCACACTAAAGTTAACGTAAGCATATACTTCTTTATAAAATCTTGTTATAGTTTATTTAAGCATTGTTATTACTTGAGAGCATTTTATTAACGTAAAGTACTCCTGTTGTGAGTAGGCTTTGCCGTCACCGGAAAGCCTTTGTAGAAGTGCACTAAAACCCAGTTAATTGATACCCCGTTATCCAGTAGATTAACTCTGGAGGGTTTAAGTGTTTTGTTCACCGGCGTAATAGTTCGAGGGTTTGGAATTAGCGTACCGTTGTTGCAGATATAGCCTATCATCTAGTCCATTATTAATTGCCCTTGTTTATTTCGTAGTGCCGGTCATAACAAATGGCGACCTTAGACCAGTATATAGTGAACTGAATATTGCATTTTTTTTTTTTTTGAGAAATCTTATTGCCATTTGGGGTTGAATTTATTTATCGCAGTGTTGGCAGTGGACATTGTTTTGAGGATATATAGAACTTGTTGGAGTTTATTGGTGACCTAGTATTGCACTCAAGAACATCTTCGAATATTTTTTGTGAATAAAGCTACGCGAGAGTTTGGCTACTTATGTCTTGACTTGAGATTTTTTTTTTTTTTTACTCCATCATGTCACTGGACGGGTCTGAACATAGTGAGGGCACAGTGCGAGAGACAGGCGAGGAGGTGGAGAAGGTGGAGTTGTCTAACGGCGTTCGGGTGGTGAACAATGAGGAGGATGCTCGCATTTTTTTGGAGGAGCCTGTGTCGGCGGACCGGGTGTCGGGGCTGGACCGGTACGGACTGCAGTGTGTAGCCACGGTCTTAGGGGTTTCCGGTACTAGCGGTTTGTCGAGAGGTGAGCTGGTTGCCTGTGTGCTCGGTGGGGCTTCGGGTGAAGCGGGAGCTGGGGCACCTTCGGCCCAGCCCCCATTCCACTCGACTCCTATCATGGCGCCCCCTCGGGCTCCGGAGTCGGGTACGTACCCGCAGGCCGATGCCCGCTGGCGGTTGGGTTAGGTGGCTCACGGGGTGGCTCCCCAATAGTAGGACCCCCTCCGCAGGGTTTGTCTTCCGAGATGTTGTTTCAGCTCGAGCTCGCCAAACTTCAGCAGCAGGAGCGACAGGCTAAGCATGAGGCTGAGCTCGAGCAGCGAAAGCATGAGCATGAGCAGCGAAAGCATGAGGCTGAGCTCGAGCAGCGAAAGTATGAGGCTGAGCTCAGGTATGAGTCTGCAAGGTATTGTGCCGATGTTGATCTAGAGAAAATGCGTGTAGAGGTGACAAGGAACCGGGTCGTCCAGGGGGGTCGACCCCATGACCAGTCCCTGTCGCATCTACTAAAGTTGGTTCCAGTGTTTGATGAATTAGAAGTTACCGAATTCTTTCTCCTGTTCGAGAAAAAGTGCCAGGAGCACCAATGGCCCGAGGAGAAGTGGGCAGCCCTTGTTTCGTCACGATTGACGACAGGGAAAGCACTCAAGGCGTATGATGCTTTGCCCCTAGATTCCTGCGTGAATTATGAGGCATTGAAAGAGGCTGTCCTGATGGCGTATGAGTTGCAGCCAGAGACCTATAGGCTGAAATTAAGGGCTGTTCCCAAAAGAAAGGAGAGTACTTTCCAGGATCACGCTAGAGAGCTGTCAGATGCATTTGAGAATTGGTTAAGATCGGAGAAGGCAACTACTTTTGATGCAGTGAAGCAATTAGTGTTGTTAGAGTAATTTTTTAAATGTACTGGCAGTGACTTGACTCTTAACCTGAAAGAAAAGCAACCTAAAACTCTGCAGGAGGCGGCTAAGATGGCTGACCTCAGGTTGTCATTGATTCGTGGGTGCGGGTCTGCACAGAGAGCTGAGGCAGGTAACCAGGGGCGTGTCACTCCACCCCCCCCGAATTAAGGTCACAACTAATTACCAATTTAAGAGTACTGGTGCCAATTTTGATCCCAAGTCGAAACCCTTCCCGTTAAAGAAAGGCCAGGGCCCTTCCTCACCTCAGAGGAATTCCAAGAGTGAAGTGGAGTGTTTCAAGTGTCATGAGAAGGGGCATGTTGCGCGCTCACATCCGAGCACACCGCCTACAGCAGTGGTGTCACTAGTGAGCAACATCAGTGTGTCTTTGAGGTCTTCCGCGTTTGCCCGGGGTAATATGTCGGTTGCGAAGTCATCGCCGGTGCAGAAGCAGCAGGAGGGCTCGTCACCCGTCCGAGATGTTTTTTGTGGTCATAGGGGGCACGGCACTGTGAGGTGGGCTGGTGTGGAGCATAGGCTTGAGTTGCTGCGTGATACGGGTGCTTCCCAGACACTTGTTAAGAATTTCACTGGCAAGCCTATTAACGCGGCTCGGGTTGTGGTGGTTCAAGGCATCAATGCTACGCGGTCTTACCCGCTGGTCAGAGTAGAGCTTGAGGTGGACGGTGTGACACGAGAGTTGGATGTGGGGG
The DNA here is from genome assembly GCA_032716605.1 of Paralithodes platypus. Taxonomy (NCBI): domain Eukaryota; kingdom Metazoa; phylum Arthropoda; class Malacostraca; order Decapoda; family Lithodidae; genus Paralithodes; species Paralithodes platypus. The sequence goes on along the minus strand of CM064546.1, from coordinate 21,963,223 downwards.
TTGTGGAGAAGTTGCCAGTTGAGGGGGTCGACCTCCTTCTCGGTAGCGACTTTGCGGTGCTCACTTCCGAGGTTCCACCCTTAGTCGTTACCGAGAAGGCGGCCGACACGAGTAGGGAGGGGCAAGAGTGGCTCGAGAGGTGCCAGGTGACGCAGATGGCGTGTGCTGTCACCAGGTCTCAGTCCGCTCAGGTGTCACAGCCTAATACCCATGTTCTAGACCAGTGGAGGAAGGGTCGGAAGGAGAAAGTCAAGGCTGGTCGGGTTGAGAGTTTGGACCCGGCGACACTCCTTGGTGACTCGGTACTTGACCCAAAGGTGAGCCCCGGAGTGGCCCCAGAACCTGTCCCCCCTAGTGATATGGTAGGGCATGATGGCACTCCGTGACAGAGTAGTTCCCAGGTGCAATTAGAAGATCTTAGTCTTGAGAGTTGTGGGAACGGGGCTATTGAACTCGACGAGGACGGGGAAGCATGTCATGTGAACCTGTTAAAGGAGTTTATGAGGCAACCACCTGAGCAGCCTACTGTCCCTGTGTTGGTCTGCAGCAGCCAAGGTGGAGAAGGAGAGGGGGGCAGTGGGGCACAGGTGGAGAAAAGTTGGGATTGTCATGTCTCGGCGGAGCAGTGGGCGGGGGACACGAGTCAGGTGGCTGTGGAAGCGCTTGAGCACCTGCCTGAGCAGCAGTGTGCAGCGCTCCAGCCCCTGCTCGGTTCATAGCCCACTGTTTGTGCCGAGCCCCCAGGCCTCACACAACTCATGCGGTGCACGATGTTCCGCTGACAGGTCACTTGAGTGTGAGTAAACCGTTGGCCTCGTTGTTTCAGTGGTTCAAGGTGGGCGACGAGGCTTTGGCATGGTTGTCAGGTCAGGGTCGACCCATGGCTGCTAAGGGTGGTGGTCAGAATCAGGACATTGAGCAGATTGGTGAGGTTGGCTGTGGAGTGGATGCGCCCGGTCGTCGCATAGCCTCCAAATGCTCCTCTAGTAGAATGCAACAGCCCTACCATAGACCGACTGTATCTGGCCGTGTCGCTGAAGGCGGTGATGCTGCGCAAGCAGATGTAGTTGCAAGGAATGCGGGGGTGCGCATGTACGGTATCGGCGGGAGAGCATTAGCAATTATGAACTGTGGGAGTGACTGCACAGGTGGTACAGATTGTCTCTCTCATGACCTGGCTGTTCTAGGGACAAAGGTGGAGAAGGAGGGAGACTATAGTGTAGAAACTATGGTCCCGGCTGGGTTGTGGGAGGGCACTAGGCATGTTGTTCTTCGAGATAAGTTGCAACCTCTTGTTCCTAAGAGCCAAGAGAAGTTGTTTACTAGGCTGTGGCAGTACGTCCGCATGTTTGTTGATTCTCCAGGCCTGATGTACGGGGTAGAACCCGACATGGAGGCTGGAGACAGTGCAAGGCTCAAATTGGCTCCCTACCGTATAAATCCTGCTCGACAGCCTGTTGTGAAAGCAGAGCTGGACTACATGTTGGAAAAGGGTCTGAGGGATAAGGGATATCGTGAGTGGTCGCTGCCAGTAACTTTGCAACCTGAGTTAAGTGGCAAGATCTGTGTGTGTGTTGTTGTTGTTGTTGTTGTTGTTGTTGTTCCCCAAGCTGCCTGGCCGAACAGCCCCAAGGCCCCAAGCAAGGCCAAGGCCATAACCGAGCGCCCCCACAGAACACTCCCTGCCGACCACAATAAAGCCTGGGTGACCGAAGCCACTCCATGGCGGGGAGCTGAGGAGGGTGCGGAAACGCCCGGGAAACCAAAGCCCCATCCAGGACCCTGTGCCCCTCAGCAATTATGAAGAGAAAGTTGAGGGGCAAAGGAAAAATGTGACACTTTGGCTTCCAATCTTGGTAGATTTGGAGGTCAATCCACGGAAAAGACGCCGTCACTTGAGATCTAGAAAATATATAAGTAAAAGGAACAGTCAGAGTAAGCTATGGGTATGGCAGAGATCGCTCAGTTCTCACTCTGATAGACCAGCCCATCACCACATGACTAGAACCCAATCATCTTAGCATCAGCTAGGAAAGGCCCTAGAAAGCCGCCTTTGGCGGGGGGATAGCTCCCCTATTTCAAACCCCTTTCGGGGTTGGGCACCTGCCATCCGTGTGTGTGTTGTTTGCAAGAGTGTTTGTGCATAATCCCTGATAGACGCCTATACCTTATCCAGAGTTGACGACCCCATAGACCGCATCGGGGCTGCCTCGTCTATCACTAAGGTAGAAATAGTGGAAGGTTATTGGCAGGTCCCATTGCCGGAGAGAGCGAAGAGAAGTGCCAGTCTTGTGATGAACTGGGCAGTTTATCAGTGTCAGGTGTTGTTTTGCTGCCGGAACACAAGTTGGATGTGTGGCATGTTAAGGGCACTGATAATGTTTTGGCTGATTGTTTGTCACGGGAGGGTATGTCTTAAGGAGCACCCTCACTGTTCAGTCAGTGGTTGTTTGAGAGTGGAGAAAAATTAGGCTTGCCCCTGTAGCAAAGCCGCCAAAAACACTATTCAAAAAATATAAAAACCTCACATAAAAACTCTTTCTTTTGATAGTATATAAGTGAAGTATGTTACAGCAAGAATCTAAGACATTCTGAGTTTTTGTCTTAGTAGGCTAGGCTTGTTGAAGCTTGCTCGTTGAGCGTAATATTGTTAAGTGATACTATTCTTTTGGGGAAGTGTTGTGTAGATTTTTTTTTATATAATGAAGTGTTTTATGTTGTGATTGTGCCTTGTTTTCACAACTTGGGGGAGTAGCTGGGTGAGACGGGGTTTATGAGCATTCTGTCTGGTCAGATGTGGCGTTTACCTGAGGTTAAAACGTCCCACATCTTGGGCGGGGTGTTACGCTGGCCAGCTTGCCAGAATGTGTTCGTACTCCCTAGCGCTCGCCAGGGCAGTGAAATGGGCTATAATAATCGTAGAACGATGTTCTTTCTTTCCTAGTATTCATGTTGTCACAGACATATCAGTAGTGGTCTTTATTCTTGTGTGTGACACTTGGAAGTATTTTATATCAGTGATAGAGTATAAGATGTGTAGTGTGAAGTTAAGGAGAGAGAGAACGAAGGAGGCAGCGAGGTTGTATTATGTGCGTGTGTATGTACGTGTGCCTTCCTCGCTCGGGCGGGATTTCCCACGCTCTTGATTGGCTGGCGGGCCTGGCGCGTCCTAGGACGCTTGCTTTTCATGACGTAGTGGTCTGTGATTGGGTGCCGCTGTCCTAGTGTTGGTGCTGGGGGGCTCCTGCCCGCGTGTCTCTTCAGAGCTTGGCATGGTGTGCGCTCTGCCTAGCCTCCTGGTACCTTTTATGCCACTGCTAGACTTTATTATTAATAAAGACAGCATTGTGTTTATTAACTTTAACTGCGTATGCTATAGGAATTATTCACATATTATTTTAGCCTAGGTTGATGCTTGGTGCACAACCCAGTATGGCTGTTACTTTGGCTGAGGAAGTACTGTTTTGAGTGGCTATTATTAGTGCTGTCACAGAGTTGTTGCACTCCCTTGTTATATATATGTATCCTACTTATTGGTGTATTTAAGATACACGCTTTGGTGTCCTGCCCCTGCATTATTTCTGTTCTATATTAACGAGCATCTTAGAGCATCAGACGTTTTCAGAAGATTCCATATCTGTTTGCTGTAGGACTAGACTTCCAGTGTTTTCATAGAGCATTGAAGAGTTTAGTGTTGAGTACAGACTCGCACTAAAGTTAACGTAAGCATATACTTCTTTATTAAATCTTGTTATAGTTTTTTTAAGCATTGTTATTACTTGAGATCATTTTATTAACGTAAAGTACTCCTGTTGTGAGTAGGCTTTGCCGTCACCGGAAAGCCTTTGTAGAAGTGCACTAAAACCCAGTTAATTGATACCCAATTATCCAGTAGATTAACTCTGGAGGGTTTAAGTGTTTTGTTCACCGGCGTAATAGTTCGAGGGTTTGGAATTAGCGTACCGTTGTTGCAGATATAGCCTATCATCTAGTCCATTATTAAGTGCCCTTGTTTATTTCGTAGTGCCGGTCATAACACTAATACTCACACCATCGTCACTTCCATCATCACTACTGTCATCATTATCACTACAACTATCATCATTACTTGTCACCATCATAATTACTACTAGTATTGTCACCATCATGTATCCTACTATCACCATCATCACTACTACTGTCATAATCATCACTACAACCATTGTTAAGGTTATCTAACTTACTTAACCCTTAACTGGCGGCGCGCATCATATGTCGAGTGAAAGAAATTTGGACTATGTGGCGGCTCACACCATAAGTCGTGTGGCAATTTCAGCACGTAATGTTGCTGAGAGAGAGAGACAAGTGGTGGCAGGAGAGTAGCGAGCGTATGACTGCTCCAGACCACCGCGGCGGACCAACTGACATGAATGCCACCCTCCTCCACCCTCTCACACTCGCTACATAGTGAAATGTATGGGGAAAGTACCGAATTACATGGTTTTTGCATTCGTGTTGCGCGGTTGTTGCAAGAAAACTAGCGGTCATACAAGGATCGTTGTGGTGTCATTGGAAAGCTCTGTTTATGCCCTTTCAGGGATAGATACTTGTTTTACGCTCTGGATCTTATTTAGGCATGAAAATGATCACGTAAACAGCCCTATTTTGGGTAAAAACACCCCGTTGGTGGCTACATATTATTTACCGCCTAGGCCGCTCGTTAGGTGTTAATAAGGTGGGTAAAATATTTCAGGCTTGGAGTGTACCCTCACCTGGTGATGTGTAGAACGATCTAGAAATTCACCAAACCTGTTCTCTCTCTCCCTTCTTCTTGCCCCCTCCCCCTTCTCTCTCCTTCACTCTCTCTCACACTCTCAATCCCCCCCCACTCCCTCTATGTTCACGTTCATGCCAGACGTAGGATCATAATTATATTTCTTGATATTAATTCAGTTGGGTAATATTATTTTGATATGGATTCATTTTATGATTATGTTATCATACTCTTTGATGATTTAGTAAGTTCAAAGATTATGAGAGTAAAATAGGATATTTCAGAATAAGGCCAGTATGATATGTTTACCATTTCCAAGGGTATAAATAGAGCAGACGGAGTCGGTAAATTCAGTTCTGAGACCATCACCACCTCCTGCCTGTCCTGATTCATCACTTGTAAAAGAGTTACCATGGGAATACGATAAGTAGTTCATTTGCCTTGTCCAATCTTACTCTCTTAATAGATAAATTTATATATTCAGTTTAACATGTGTTGTTATGTTCTATGTTTTGATAGATTGTATTCAATTAATTATATAGATAAGTTCATGTAAATAAATTATATAATTTTACTTAATGTTTGACAATTACCACCTACACCTAATATTATTCTTTCACTTATATATTGATAGTATTTGTATTCATAGTGCAATACTCTATGGTCTTTCATAAATAATGATTGACGAGGATTAAGGAAGGAATATCTTTGGGGTTTCTTAACCCTTAATTAGCGGCGCGCAACATAAGTCGAGTATAATAAATCTGGACTATCTGGCGGCGCTCGACATAGGTCGTGTGGCAATTTCAGCACGTAATGTTGCTGAGAGAGAGAGACAAGTGGTGGCAGGAGAGTAGCGAGCGTATGACTGCTCCAGACCACCGCGGCGAACCTACTGACACGAATCCCACCTCCTCCCTCCCTCTCTCACTCGCTATATACGGAATTGTATGGGGAAAGTGCCGAATTACATGCTTTTTGCACTCGCGTTGCACGGTTGTTGCAAGAAAACTAGCCATCATAAAAGGATCGTTATGGTGTCATTGGAAAGCTCTGTTTATGCCCTTTCAGGGATAGATACTTGTTTTACGCTCTGGGTCTTATTTAGGCATGAAAATGATCACGTAAACAGCCCTATTTTGGGTAAAAACACCCCGCTGGGCGGTACATATAAATAAACCATCTAGGCCGCTCGTAAGGTGTTAATGCCAATGGCTAATTGATATCATTTGATATTTTCTTAACTCTCCACTTTTACCTTGCAAAGGGTTCGGTAACTCATATGAGTTACTAGTTTGTGGACGTTTAACATACCACTTTTGACTTTAAGATAAGTCGTTCACACCACTTTTTTATTGAGTATGAATAATAGATCTCTGTTTTGTGGTTTCTTTTGTGGGATGTTCATTAATGTTATGGATTCAAACCCCGCCTGTAATGTTACATGGTGCCGTGACCAGGATATTCCTTTCTTACCCTCGTCGTTTGGTGGTAATTGTAGACTTTAATGAATCATTAAGACTCTCGCTATGCGGCTTGGACACCTCATCTCATTATTATGTTTTGTTTATGATTTGTGGTGTGTCATTCGGCCTCCACCAATTTAAATACCCATCATAAGTGTTTCACGCTCATTCTAATTTCACATATTGTCTTGTTCATTCTTTCATTTAATCATGGATTTTAACCTCAGTGATTTTGTTGCTGACCCATCCCTGGGCACCTTATCTACTTCCAAAATTAGGAAAGTTGACTGGATTGCTTTAGCTACAAAGTATGCAGCACCATATAAAACTAGTGATAACAAAGGTGAGATTAGAAAGAGTGTCATCAATAAACTAGTGAAGGATGGTGTTTTGTCTGAGGCAGCCTCAGTTGTGTGTAGAGGAAGGTGGTAGTGATGCATGGATGAGATTGAAATTATTGGAGCTAGAAAATGCAAAAGCCGACAGGGAACAAAGACAACGAGAGATTGAGCAAAGAGAACGTGAGACAGAAATTCAGTTGGAGCAAAAACAAAGGGATCTTGAGGAGAAAGTACATGAGAGAGCACATGAAGAGCGAATGCTAAAGTTGAAACAAGATGGTAAACAAAAAGAAAGTGTGTCTTTTGCCAACAAACCATTTTCTGATAAGGGGCATAGCTTGAAATTTGTACCTAGTTTCGATGAGACTGACCCGGAGCAATTCTTCATTCTTTTTGAGAAGGCAGCCAATCAACTCAAATGGCCTAGTGATCAGTGGGCATTTCTGGCCCAAACTGCTTTTGTAGGACATGCAAAAAAGGTGTATACAAACCTCCCTAGCCTAGACTTAACCTATGAGACATTAAAAACTTCAGTATTAGCTGTTTATGATCAGGTTCCTGAAACCCACCATCAAGACTTCAGAAGTCTTAAGAAGGGTGAAAAACAATCCTATTTAGAGTTTGTAAAAGAAAAAGAGATAACATTTCTGAGTTGGTTAAGAGCTAGTAAAATTACTACATTTGCACAGTTGAGCCAGTTAATTATGCTTGAAGAATTCCTCCGCAAAGTCCCTCTATCATTAAAAATGTACCTGCAGGAAAGAGAAGTGCAGACAGTGGACAAGGCAGCTACTTTGGCTGAAAATTATAGATTAACCCATGGTGACTCTTCTTTCAGGACGGAACAGAGAGGGCCTGGCACCTACACCGACTCCGGTGCTAGCCCTCGTGGTGGTGTTGGTGGATTTCACTCTCCTGGTGGTAGGTATGGTCCTGGTGTCTCCCAGCCAGTCTCAAGGGTGGTCTCTGGGAGCAATGGAAATGGTAAGCCTGCACCAGGTAAATCCCCTAACCCCTTCATCAAACCTACTGGACCTTTGATTTGTGCCTACTGCAAACAACCGGGACATCACCTCAGAAATTGTCCTAAATTAAAAGCTAAAACCCGACAACAGGAAAGAGGTGCAGTTTTAGCTACTTCCCCCCTGACTAATGCTAATAGTGTACCAGTATCCCATTCTAATCTACCAGTGTTGACTGCCAGTTCTGACATTGTTAGTTCTCAAAGCCAGGCTTTCTCTGATATTTCACCTAGCAGTTCTACTCAGTTTAAACCCTTTCTTTCCACAGGATAGGTTTCTTCTTCTGATTCTTCCACTAACTGTCCTATTCATATTCTAAGAGACACTGGCACTTCTCACAGCCTCATGTTAAAAGGTGTGATGCCTGGTTTGGAGGACTGTTTCTTGGGCCAGAGTGTACTCATTCAGGGAGTTGGTGGGAGTGTTGCTGTTCCTCTGGCAAGGGTATATCTGACATCTGAGTTTGCTAGTGGGTATTATGTTGTTGGGATTCAAGATTCACTTCCTGTAGAAGGGGTTTACTTTTTGATGGGAAATTATATTGCTGGGGGAAAAGTGATACCAGACCCCATTGATACCTCCCTTCCCTCTTGCAATAATACTGAACAACTTGAGGATCAGTACCCTAATTTGTTTCCCTCGTGTGTAGTCACTAGGAGTAAGGCAGGTAACCAAAGTAACAAACCAAAGAATAATCATGATATTGACTTAGACACTTCTTCACTATTTGCGGATAATGCCGATCTAGAGGAAATTAGCAAGATTCCCATTGACTCTGAAAAACTGAAGGAGGCTCAGAAGCAGGACTCTGAACTGTCACTATATTTTGACAAAGCTGTGGAAGAGTCAGAAATAGGGAATGATCCTCGGTGCTTTTACATCTCCAATGGTATTTTAATGCGTAAGAATAGACCCCCTAATGTGCCAGCTGATGAAACCTGGCAAGAAATGCATCAGATAGTTGTCCCCTCCATATATAGGTCAGACGTCATTTCCATTGCTCATGACCTTAGTGGAGGACATTTGGGTGTAAACAAGACCTATAACAAGATACTCAGAGACTTCTTTTGGCCAAGAATGAAACAATCAGTCAGATCTTTTTGTAAATCTTGTCACGAGTGTCAAATTGCTGGAAAACCTAACCAGCCTGTAAAGCCTGCACCCTTAAACCCCATTCCGGTAACTGATGAACCCTTTAGTAGGGTCATAATTGACTGTGTAGGACCTTTGCCAAAAACACGAGGTGGTAATGAGTACTTGTTAACCGTCATGTGTTCCACCACTAGGTACCCTGAGGTTTTCCCCTTGAGACGTATAACTTCCCAAAACATAGTAAAGGCTCTCAGTAAATTTTTCACACAGTATGGAATTCCGTGTGTGGTACAGTCAGATTTGGGTAGTAACTTTACCTCTCAGCTCTTCAAGCAAACTATGGAAGTGTTGGGAGTACACCAGTACCATTCCACAGCCAGTCACCCTCAATCCCAGGGTGCATTAGAGAGGTTCCATCAGACCCTCAAATCTATGCTTACTAAGTACTGTGAAGAGAACAGTGCTGACTGGCATGAGGGCATTCATTCTGTTTTGTTTGTTGTGAGGAGTAGTGTACAGGATTCTTTAGGATTTTCACCATTTCAGCTTGTGTTTGGACATGAAGTCAGAGGTCCTTGGAAAGTCCTAAGGGACACTTGGTTAGATGCTAATCCTGGAAAACCCCTTCTCACATAATTATGTTCACCAATTTAAGTCTAGACTGAAATCTGCAGTAACTCTTGCAATGAAGGATCTAGAGCAGTCTCAGGATAAAATTAAATTTCATTATGACAAGAATACAGTTGTCAGGGATTTTCAGCCAGGTGATCTTGTGCTAGCCTTATTGCCTATACCTAAGAAGCCTTTACAGAGTAAATATCATGGGCCATATGTTGTGCATAAAAAGATCAGTAATGTCAACTATGTCCTGAAAACTCCTGATCGTAGAAAGTCGGAAAGACTTGTGCATGTCAACTTGCTGAAGGCCTATCATGTTAGGGATAATGTTGTTAATAATAAGGTCCTTAACCTGAAAGCTGTGGAAAACTTTAGTGAAGGTGAACTAGAGGAAGTCAAGGTAATGGAGCATAATGACCTCCCTTTGCCTCAGGATAGTACAATGCAAAACTCTGCCTTCCTAGCTCATCCCCATTTGAAGTTTCAACACTTGTCACCTGACCAGAGTGGTGACCTGCAGCGCCTGCTTGTCCAGTTTCCACAGATGTTTGGTGATGTTCCCCAGCAGTGTCCCCTGGTGGAGCACGATGTGGTGCTGACCGATGGGGCCATCCCTGTTAAGCAGCACCCTACCGTGCCAATCAGGGGAAGCGTGAGGCCTTGCAACGTGAGGTGGACTTCCTGATGGCACATGGTTTGGTGGAGAGAAGCGACAGTGAGTGGGCATCTCCCTGCCTACTGGTGGACAAACCGGATGGCACATACAGAATGTGTACTGACTACCGCCGTGTTAACCAGCTCACCCGTCAGGATTGCTACCCTCTGCCAAGGATTGATGATCTGCTGGACCGGCTGGGAGGAACGCACTACATCTCGAAGATAGACTTGCTAAAAGGATACTACCAGATCAAGCTGTCTGAGAGGGCTAAGCGAATCTCTGCCTTTGTCACCCCAGACGTTTTTTCATTATACCGTTATGCCGTTTGGTATGGTGAATGCACCCGCCACCTTTCAGCGATTGATCCACCGGGTGACGGATGGCCTACAGGGGGTGCAGTCTTACCTCGATGACATTGTGGTCTACAGCGAGTCTTGGCAAGAACATCTACAACAACTACAAGCCCTCTTCTCCAACTTATCAATGGCAGGGCTCACTGTCAACTTGGCCAAGAGTGAGTTCGGTCATGCCAAGCTGATATTTCTGGGTCACATGGTTGGAGAGGGAGAAGTCAGCCCAGTAACTGCTAAGGTTGAGGCCATCTCTACACTGCCTGCCCCCCATGACCGCAAGGCGGTGATGCGCTTTTTGGGTATGGCCGGTTACTATCGTCGATTTGTGCCAAACTTTGCTGACATTTCCAGCTCCCTAACTGACATAATTAGTCCCAAGAAAAAAATTGTGTGGACTGAAAAGTGCCAGGAATCCTTTAGTAGGATCCGTTCTCTGCTAATTAACGCACCCATTCTAAAATCTCCTCAGTTTGACAAGCCTTTCATAGTTCAAGTTGATGCAAGCGATGTTGGTGTAGGGGCAGTTTTGATGCAGTTGGATGATGATGAAGTGATGCATCCTGTTCGCTATGCATCCGGTAAATTCAAACCTTATCAGAGACATTATAGCACCATAGAGAAAGTGTTTTGCCTTGATTTTTGCAGTAGACAAGTTTAATGTGTATATCAGTGGTTCACATTTCCCCATACAAGTGTATACTGATCACAACCCCTTGAAATTCTTGTGTACAATGAAAAACTCTAATCAACGGTTAATGAGATGGTGCTTGGCTTTGCAACCATATAAACTGGACATTCACCACATAAAGGGGAAGAACAATGTAATAGCAGATATGTTGTCCCGGAACTAGATCAATCAACCTTTCATTTGTGGTGCCCTGTTAACACGTTTTCTGCCGTTAGCAGTAGTTATGTAAATTAGGTAGTGTGGTTATAGTTTGGTGTTGGGAAATTTAATTATATTTTGATTTACTTCACTTCTCTTATAAATCTCTTTGTGAGGGAGGTGTTAAGGTTATCTAACTTACTTAATAAGGTGGGTACAATATTTCAGGCTTGGAGTGTACCCTCACCTGGTGATGTGTAGAACGATCTAGAAATTCACCAAACCTGTTCTCTCTCTCCCTTCTTCTTCTCCCCTCCCCCTTCTCTCTCCTTCACTCTCTCTCTCAAGATCCCCCCCACTCTCAATTCCCCCCCCCCCCCCCTCTATGTTCACGTTCATGCCAGACGTAGGATCATAATTATATTGCTTGATATTAATTCAGTTGGGTAATATTATTTTGATATGGATTCATCTTATGATTATGTTATCATACTCATTAATGATTTAGTAAGTTCAAAGATTATGAGAGTAAAATAGGATATTTCAGAATAAGGCCAGTATGATATGTTTACCATTTCCAAGGGTATAAATAGAGCAGACGTAGTCGGTAAATTCAGTTCTGAGACCATCACCACCTCCTGCCTGTCCTGAGTCATCACTTGTAAAAGAGTTACCATGGGAATACGATAAGTAGTTCATTTGCCTTGTCCAATCTTACTCTCTTAATAGATAGATTTATATATTCAGTTAAACATGTGTTATGTTCTATGTTTTGATAGATTGTATTCAATTAATTATATAGATAAGTTCATATAAATAAATTATATAATTTTACTTAATGTTTGACAATTACCACCTACACCTAATATTATTCTTTCACTTATATATTGATAGTATTTGTATTCATAGTGCAATACTCTATGGTCTTTCATAAATAATGATTGACGAGGATTAAGGAAGGAATATCTTTGGGGTTTCTTAATGCCAATGGCTAATTGATATCATTTGATATTTTCTTAACTCTCCACTTTTACCTTTGTTACGACTGGGGTTTAAATATATCAGGGCTCTTATTCATTGGACTAGTAATGGCATAAATGCTGCAACGGAAAGCGCTAGATCCAACCTCTGATGTATATTCCCAGTGAACAAAGAACACAAATACTCTACAGAGTTCTATATGCAATAATAGGCTATCAAATTCTCAATAAATGTGCGTCTACTCTAGGCTTAATGTTATGTGAAAACAGCCTATTACTACCTATAACCGAAGGTGCTTGGTTATGGTATGCAAAGTAAGGTGGTAAGAGAAGTTACAGCTTACGTTACTTTAATCAATAAATGTCAGGCACTCCTGCATGAAAGAAAGTGCACTAAAGTCCTTCAACACTAACAAGGAATCTTCTTTAAATGTTAGATGCTATAAAGATGCTCGTATCGGAAATGGAACCCAAAAAGGCAGGCAGCGGAACAATGCTCGTGCAGGCTATGCACACAAAAAGGCAGAATAGATAATGCCGTCGGAGCCAAGAATATCCTAAACACTACAACAATAATAATCGCCACGACACTGCAGTATTCCTATCAACAAAAAGAGCCTAAGTCGTTTGTGTCTCCATACATCAAACTAGGCTGCGAAATGCTTGTGTAATCATAAATGGGTATGCATAAAAAGAGTACTTGGTTTAATATACTTAATGTCTACTATGATTGATAAAGTCTAGCTAGAGTCAATGATACGAGATACTGGTGCGCATGGCATGCCGCATAGCCTAGTGCAAATCTCAAGTCTGTGCGTCAAATATTACGTTATAGGGAAGGGTAGATTTCTTGAGAAACCTTAATACCGAAGTATTAAGCGTTCTCCTGGCGTACCTCAAAGACAAACAACGAGCTTAGAACAGTGCAGAATGGTATAGGCAAAAAGCCCTCATTCGTGCATGCTCTACTCTCAATGGCACACAGACTAGAATTTACTCAATCAACTCCAGTTCTCAGGTATGTCGTGCCACTTTTAACTAAAGCCAGCACTCATAGGAAACAATACCTTATAATATCAGACTCCTAGTCTAGCATTATCTAATCCAGCAGAACACTAATAATTAAAGGAAGCAGTACTAAACAATATGAATGCAAACCAATGCTTTGTGATCAACTTATCTTAACAACTAACATACATGGGTTATATCAGACCTTAACGCACAATACAACTGGCCAGCAATAAGCTGATTTTGCAGAGTTAACCAGAGGGGATATAATGTTAATAAAAGGTGGTGAAAGATATGGAAAATGAGAGAGATAGGCAGAGGAACAGGTTCTCAGGTGCGGAGATGGGGGACAGATATCCAAGGGAAAAAGAGAGATGCGTTCTAGAAACCAGATCTGAGGGAGAGAGTGGCGAGGAACTGTATATATACTCGCACTAGCTCGAGGCGCGTGGGAAAAAAGCGGTTACAAGTCCTCTAGCCACTAGCAAGGGAGCTAGCAGCATGGTAAGGACCTCTCTCAACCAACCCCCACGAGGCAGCCAGCCGTGACGTCATCGAGCGGGACAAAAAACACTACGCGCTCCCTCTCACTCTGTTCTACTCTCTCTCTCTCTCCCAGATCCCATCATTACTAGTTTAATGATAAAACATATACTTTACAATTAAATATATAAAGCCTTGACATGGGTGAAAACAAAGAGCCTTTCTGGACTGCCCATGACACGAGCTTTCATATGAAATAAAGCACACTCTAATACATAAACTGTAGCCCCATCCACTGCCCTGGCGATCCTAGCGAGTCACTGTAGGACAAGCCATGCGGTTCTAACGGAGTGGTTAACGTCACACCCCCCCCAAGATTTTTCTCAGAGGCCCCAAGGCTCACAAAAATCTGATGGTTAGAACCCATGCTATATCTCCACTTCCCATCACCCAGCGGCAGTAAAATATCTGGCACAGTTCTTCAACAAAACATTTTTCAAAATTATAACCCTCCCCAACACCATAGGTTAAATTATATGTAGTTATGCTCCTCAAGAGCGAGCTTCTCTAGCCCAGCATTCTGAGAGGAGTGCAACTCAGAATTACTGCTATAACATACTGAACAAATTCAACTATCAAAGAAAGCGTTTTTATTTGATTTTTATGTTTTTAATTTGTTTATTTCGGCTGCACTATAGGGGCAAGCCTAGTTTTTTCTTCTATACCAAACGCTCAACTCCTGCTTTACGACCCAATACGCTGGGCTACAACCGCGAGCCAACAAGCACCAAGCGCAAAATACTATTCAAACTAAAGCTGGAGGCTACCCGTGTGTCAATCTACCCAGGATCATATACCCTTGAACGACCATCTGCAACCACGTTGTCACAACCGGCAATATGGCGTATGTCCAGGTTATATACCAGTAACCTTAGTGACCACCTGGTCAGCCTCATATTCCGATTGTGAAACTGGTCCAAGAACTTGAGAGGGTGATGATCTGGGTAAACTACAACGACCGGACCATAGGCTGGAACACAGACCACGAAATGCCTCAGAGCAAGTACAACCGCTAGCAGCTCCTCCTCGACAACAGAGCAGCTCCCCTGGGCCGAATTGTACTTCTCCAAGCAGAAACTAACAGGATGCTCCAGCCCATCATCGTCCTTTTCCACAAGGACGGCACCAGCCCCCACACCACTAGCCTCCGTTGCTAGTTGGAAAGGTAGGCTAAAGTCAGGGGCCCTGAGGATCGGGTGAGTGCACAACAGGTGTTTTACTTCTCTAAACACCTTCTCACACTCAGGCGCCCATTTGAACTTCTTATCCTTCCAGTTATCCTCCACCTGAGCTTGACTGTCCCGTTCTCCTTCTCCACCTTGACTGCTAAACGTCATCACAGGCACAGTGAGAGGCTCAGGGGGGTGCCTCCCATACTTCTTCATGGGATTAACATGACATAACTGATTGCGCTTCCGTCTGTCTGGAGTGGCTACCAAGTAATCCAGGTCTGATAGCTCCTCCACCACCCTATAAGGACCAGCGTACTTCGCGGATAAGGGGTGACCTACAAGGGGCAGTAGAATCAACACCTCCTGATCCACGTGAAACTCCCTGAGTTCAACCTTGAGGTCGTACCTGTCCTTCCTGAGGGCCTGAGAGCTAGTCAAATTACGGCCAGCCAACTCCAGACTGCGCAACATCCGTTCTCGACTGTTGAGGACACACTTGAGCATAGAACAAGGTTTTTCTGCGCCCTCCCATACTTCTTCAACCATATGGAGAGGCCCTCTGACACGGTGTCCAAAGACGAGCTCATTAGGGCTGAATCCCAAACTCTCCCCAGGTACCTCCCACACAGCAAACAAAACACATGGCAGGCCAAGATCCCAATCCCTCCCACTCTCAAAGCAACAACAACGAAGCACAGATTTCAAGGCTGAGTGCCATCGCTCTAACACACCCTGGCTCTCCAGATGATACGCAGATGACACAACCCCAACAATCTCATGCTGCGGCATTGCTTGAACCAAGAGGCTAGAAGTGAAGTTGGGTCCCTGGACTGACTGAATCCCCTGCGGGTAACCATACCGGGAAAAATACACTAGCAAGCTTCGGACCACCGTCTTCGCCGACCCATTTCTCATAGGGTACGCGTCAGGGTACCTTGTTGCTACATCTCCCGACTGTGCATCACTGTCCTCCTTCAACTCTTTCGTCTTTTTAAGCCCATCCTCTGCCCCTTCAGGAACAGTTACTGGGTCTTCTCCAGACTCGAAATGTGGTCCTAATAATGAGTCCCCGAGAAGGTCCGTTGACACTAAACTCTCAACCGCATCAACTTTCAACCCCTTCTCGGTACCCTTCCTCCGCTGATCTAAAGACTGTTGACCAGAATGTGACTCCCTGGATGCAAGATCTCCGGTGACAACACACGCCATAGGCTGTACCGGACACTTCTCAACCCACTCCTGCTCCTCCCTACTCACGTCGGCCGGCTTCTCGACAACGACTAAGGGTGGAGCCTCAGAAGTAGGCCCCGTAAAGTCGTTGCCAAGAAGGAGGTCGACGCCCCCAACAGGTAACTTCTCCACAATTCCTACATCCAGGTCACGAGTCACACCATCAACTTCCACCTTCATTCTTACAAACGGGTATGACCTTGTCGCATTAACTCCCTGAACCACAACCACCAGCGCCATATTGACAGGTTTACCAGTGAAATTTCTCAACAGTGTTTGCGATGCCCCAGTGTCACGCAAAATTCTCACCTCATGTCTTCTACCCCCCACACAACCGAGTCCCCTGTGGTCACTAAAGGCATCACGGACAGGGAATAAGCCTTCCGGATCCTTCTGCACTGGCAGTGTATTTACCTCGGAAGAAATGCCTCTAACAAACTCCGATGTCCTCTTGAACACTCCAATGCCGTGAGCAAAAGACACGGCTGCCGGAGGAGGTCGACTAGGGCACTCATTTGCCTTATGACCCTCCTGGTGGCAACTAAAACACATAAATTTCGGTTTCGGCTTATACTGTGATGTAAAAGGCCCCTGACTTTTCACATACGGTGTGGTGTAAGGTTTGGATTCAGTTTTAGTTTCATGGCTCTTCTGTTTAAATGTGTCATTGTTACGGGGAGGGGGAGGATAACGGTCCTTAGCACTTACATCGTACTTCTGTGAGGACCCGCAACCCCGAATCAACGACAGCCGTCGATCAGCCATTTCTGCTGCTTCGACTAGAGTTCTTGGGTTTTTCTCCTTTAAGTTCAAAGTTATATCACCGCCCGTGCTCTTAAAGAACTGCTCCAACATCATTAACTGCTTAATTTCATCAAATGTTGTGACCTTCTCAGATCGGAGCCAGTTCCCCATAGCATCAGACAAGTCCTGGGCGTGTTCCAAAAAGGTGCTATCTCTTCCCTTAGTTACACCCCGGAACTTCAAACGGTACGTTTCTGGTTGCAGTTCGTAAGCCCTCAGGACAGCCTCCTTGAGATCCTCATACACAATACATGACTCCAAAGGTAACGCATCGTAGGCTTTAAGACCCTTGCCTATTAATCTAGAGGATACAAGTGCTGCCCATTTATTCTCTGGCCACTGGTGTTCCTGGCACTTCTTCTCAAAGCGTGTGAACAATTCTGTTACACCACTCTCATCAAACACCGGAACCAGTTTCAATAAGTGCGAGAGAGACTGCTCATGACCACAGTTATCAGCCGCAAGTCGCTGTCCCGTTGCCTCTACCTGCGACTTCTCTACGTCCCTGTCGGCACAGTACCTAGTCGACTCTAAATCAGCTTGGATTTTTGCTAGCTCTATGTGCTGGTGACTTCTTCTTTCTTCTATCTTGGCTCTCTCTTCTATCTTGGCTAATTCTAATTGCTGCTGATGCTGAAGCTTAGCTAATTCGAGCTTAAACAATAATTCTGGAGATAACCCTTGAGAAGGTGAAGGTGCTACAATGTTTGAAATTACCGGTGGTCCCCCCAGGGGCAACCCACCCTGCCAGTCACCACCCAACTGCGGAAGCGTACCCGGGGTCGGCAAACTACTGGGATGGCTGGGAGTCGAGTGTAGGGGAAGCATGGCCGAAGGGCTCTGAGCACTCAACCCATCTCGCTCACCAGTCACCCTGCCCAGTACACACGTTATCAAGTTATCCTTGGTCATGCTGCTAGTAACCGCATGACCGATAGC
The DNA here is from genome assembly GCA_032716605.1 of Paralithodes platypus. Taxonomy (NCBI): domain Eukaryota; kingdom Metazoa; phylum Arthropoda; class Malacostraca; order Decapoda; family Lithodidae; genus Paralithodes; species Paralithodes platypus. The sequence continues at coordinate 21,945,418 of CM064546.1, read as the reverse complement.
TGTGGCCAGGCATTGAAGACCGTACCGATCCATACCCTCCAACCGCTCGGCAGTAACAGGCCATTGCAAAAATATCCTAGCATCCTCCTCACAGTTCACCCGATTAACCCTTTCATCATGCTGCTGTTCCTCAGTTTCGACATTACGTACTGTGTCTCCATTCTCCTCTGATCCGGTATAAGACATGATGCTCACAAAAATTTCCCACCTCAATATTCAGAAAAGAAGTACCCCAAACTCTTATACCTCAATATACACACAAAAATTATCGGAAATACTCAAGGGCTATCTATGTTGCAAAAAAAAAAAATTCTTGCTGATCCCCGCAAAATATTCTCCAAAACAACAAATGTTCCCTGCTAATAAATGTAGGTTCACCAAATCCTAGGTAAGGTCGCCATTTGTTACGACTGGGGTTTAAATATATCAGGGCCCTTATTCATTGGACTAGTAATGGCATAAATGCTACAACGGAAAGCGCTAGATCCAACCTCTGATGTATATTCCCAGTGAACAAAGAACACAAATACTCTACAGAGTTCTATATGCAATAATAGGCTATCAAACTCTCAATAAATGTGTGTCTACTCTAGGCTTAATGTTATGTGAAAACAGCCTATTACTACCTATAACCGAAGGTGCTTGGTTATGGTATGCAAAGTAAGGTGGTAAGAGAAGTTACAGCTTACGCTACTTTAATCAATAAATGTCAGGCACTCCTGCATGAAAGAAGGTGCACTAAAGTCCTTCAACACTAACAAGGAATCTTCTTTAAATGATAGATGCTATAAAGATGCTCGTATCGGAAATGGAACCCAAAAAGGCAGGCAGCGGAACAATGCTCGTGCAGGCTATGCACACAAAAAGGCAGAATATATAATGCCGTCGGAGCCAAGAATATCCTAAACACTACAACAATAATAATCGCCACGACACTGCAGTATTCCTATCAACAAAAAGAGCCTAAGTCGTTTGTGTCTCCATACATCAAACTAGGCTGCGAAATGCTTGTGTAATCATAAATGGGTATGCATAAAAAGAGTACTTGGTTTAATATACTTAATGTCTACTATGATTGATAAAGTCTAGCTAGAGTCAATGATACGAGATACTGGTGCGCATGGCATGCCGCATAGCCTAGTGCAAATCTCAAGTCTGTGCGTCAAATATTACGTTATAGGGAAGGGTAGCTCTCTTGAGAAACCTTAATACCGAAGTATTAAGCGTTCTCCTGGCGTACCTCAAAGACAAACAACGAGCTTAGAACAGTGCAGAATGGTATAGGCAAAAAGCCCTCATTCGTGCATGCTCTACTCTCAATGGCACACAGACTAGAATTTACTCAATCAACTCCAGTTCTCAGGTATGTCGTGCCGCTTTTAACTAAAGCCAGCACTCATAGGAAACAATACCTTATAATATCAGACTCTTAGTCTAGCATTATCTAATCCAGCAGAACACTAATAATTAAAGGAAGCAGTACTAAACAATATGAATGCAAACCAATGCTTTGTGATCAACTTATCTTAACAACTAACATACATGGGTTATATCAGACCTTAACGCACAATACAACTGGCCAGCATGAAGCTGATTTTCCAGAGTTAACCAGAGGGGATATAATGTTAATAAAAGGTGGTGAAAGATATGGAAAATGAGAGAGATAGGTAGAGGAACAGGTTCTCAAGTGCGGACGGGGGAAAGATATCCAAGGGAAAAAGAGAGATGCGTTCTAGAAACCAGATCTGAGGGAGAGAGTGGCGAGGAACTGTATATATACTCGCACTAGCTCGAGGCGCGTGGGAAAAAAGCGGTTACAAGTCCTCTAGCCACTAGCAAGGGAGCTAGCAGCATGGTAAGGACCTCTCTCAACCAACCCCCACGAGGCAGCCAGCCGTGACATCATCGAGCGGGACAAAAACACTGCGCGCTCCCTCTCACTCTGTTCTACTCTCTCTCTCTCTCCCAGATCTCATCATTACTAGTTAATGATAAAACATATACTTTACAATTAAATATATAAAGCCTTGACATGGGTGAAAACAAAGAGCCTTTCTGGACTGCCCATGACACAAGCTTTCATATGAAATAAAGCACACTCTAATACATAAACTGTAGCCCCATCCACTGCCCTGGCGATCCTAGCGAGTCACTGTAGGACAAGCCATGCGGTTCTAACGGAGTGGTTAACGTCACACCTTACAAAGGGTTCGGTAACTCATATGAGTTACTAGTTTGTGGAAGTTTAACATACCACTTTTGACTTTAAGATAAGTCGTTCACACCACTTTTTTTATTGAGTCTGAATAATAGATCTCTGTGTTGTGGTTTCTTTTGTGGGATGTTCGTTAATGTTATGGGTTCAAACCCCGCCTGTAACGTTACACCATAATCACTACTATTATCACCATCATCACTTCTATAACCATCAATCCCACTATTACTACCATCACTTCTAATGCCAACTGAACTAACTTAACCTAGCAAATACGGAGCGAGATATTTTCGCCCTCAGAACGAATGCGTTCTTAGTGGACGGATTTTCACCAAATTTCACACGAACATTTGTTGCGTGAATGCGAACGTCAGTCAAAAAAGATTTTGAATTTATGCAATAGTTATGATTTTAGGTCCAAAATATGGTTTTACCAAGCCCCCCCCCCCCCACTCCATTCCCGGACCTCCCCCCCCCCAACCAGCAATGATGGGGTTCACTAAGAACCCCATCATTGCTGGTTGGGGGGGGGGGGGGGGGGGCTTGGTAAAACCATATTTTGGACCTAAAATCATAACTATTGCATAAATTCAAAATCCTTTTTGACTGACGTTCGCATTCACGCAACAAATGTTCGTGTGAAATTTGGTGAAAATCCGTCCAACGGTCTAAGAATAACCGACGGACAACGACAACGACGACGACAGACATTTTTTTCCAGTGATACCCACTATACGGGGGGGGGGGGGGGGGGGGGGCGGTACCAAACTCTGCTTATGCATCACCTGTGTTACAAATGACGGAATGTTGCAGTAATATATTTCATATTTTTTGTGTGTGTCATAGACAATCTCATGTATTATAGATAAAAAATGTACCCTTCGATATGAATGTTAAATTTGCATCCACATTCCACATCCATTTAAAATATGTACACTCGGTCCAAGAAGTATCTGCACCCCTATGCTGATTATCTGGTGTGTACAGCTCGGTAGGGTTGGCACCTCTGCCTGCAACTATATCCATCTGTCAGAGACGATCGTCTCCGACACATAGATATATTTGCAGGCAGAGGTGCCAACCCTATCAAGCTGTACACACCAGATGATCAGCATAGGGGTGCAGATACATCTTGGACCGAGTGTACATTGGTGTTCAAAGGAGGCGGATTCGGCTGATAAATGTAACCGAACATTTACCATGATTTAAATCATATAGGTTTGCAGGGAAGATTTCACTTGCATTGGTAAATATGGGGTAAAACAAATATTCTTTATAGGCATCATCTTCATCCTGAGTACTTACGACCCATCTCAATTATATATGTGACTGAAATTCGTCTACCCAAATGTTTTGATTTACTGTATATCCTCTTGTTTACTTTATTCACATTCACCACTTCATCTTCCTATGTTTCTGCCCAGAATCAAGCCAAATCTGTTCGTCGACTTGCCAAGCACTCTTTCATCAATAATAAATGCACTGAACTATCCAACTCTAGCTCTTCCCAAGCTTTCTGGCATCTAGCCAAAAACCTCTTCTTCTTCCTCGTCTTTCCCTCCCTTTTCTACTCTGATGGCACAACCATCACTTCTTCCTCTGACAAAGCTGAACTCTTTTCTCAAACTTTTGCCAGAAAACTCTATCTTGGATGATTCCGGTGCTATTCCTCAATCTTCACCCCCCCTCTCTCCTACTTATGCCTAATATCCTAATCTCTTCTAAATATGTACTTTCTACCCTCTCTGGTCTTAATATTAAGAAGGCGTACGTTCCGGACGGTGTTCCTCCTGTTGTACTTAAAAACTGTGCTTCCGTGTTGACCCCCTGCCTAGGCAAACTCTTTCGTCTCTGTCTCTCCTCTAACGTCTTTCCTTCATGCTGGAAGTTTGCTCTCATTCAACCTGTCTCAAAGAAGAGTGACCGCTCTCAACCCTCCAACTATCGTCCAATTGCTCTCATCTCTTGTATCTCTAAAGTTTTTGAAACTATTCTTGCTTCCAAATTTCTTAAGCATTTCTCTTCTCATTATCTGCTCTCAGATCGCCAGTATGGCTTCCTTAAGGGTCGCTCTACTGGTGATCTTCTTTCATATCTTACTAACTCTTGGTCATCCTCCTTTCAGGACTTCGGTGAGACTTTTTCTGTTGCACTAGACATATCGGAGGCCTTCGATAGAGTCTGGCACAAGTCTTTAATTTCCAAACTGCCCTCCTTCGGTTTCTGTCCTTCCATCTGTTCCTTTGTTTCTAATTTCCTTTCCGGCCGTTCCATAGCTGCGGTTGTGGACGGCCATCGCTCAATTCCTCATCCTATCAACTCTGGTGTTCCTCAGGGTTCTGTCTTATCTCCTATTCTCTTTCTAATTTTCATAAATGATCTTCTCAACTGTACATCTAGTCCCATCCATTCATATGCAGACGACTCTACTGTACACCACTCAATTAGTTTTCCAGAACGCCCCAGCCAGCAGTCCCTCAAAAGTAAATGTAATGAAGCCATAAAATGATTTTCTTCTGATCTAGCTACTATTTCCAATTGGGGTAGAGAAAACCTTGTTACATTTAATGCTTCCAAAACTCAATTTATCCATCTTACTACCCGTCAGGAACCTCCAGAGGACTATCCCTTATTCTTCAACAATACAAAAATCAACCCTTCATCTTCCCTCCATGTTCTCGGTGTCTCTTTTTCTTCTGCTCTCACTTGGAAAGACCATATTACCAGTCTCACTAAGGCAGCCTCCCAGAAGCTGGGTGTGCTCAACCGCCTCAAGGTGTTCTTTACCCTTGCGCAGCTTTTTGCACTGTACAGGGGCACAGTGCGTCCTTGTATTGAGTATTGTTCACATGTGTGGGGAGGATCCTCTCACACCGCACTCCTAGATAAAGTAGAAAGGAAAGCCTTTCGTATCATTAACTCCCGTCCACTCACCAACTCTCTGCAATCTCTCTCTCTCTCTTCGCCGCAATGTTGCATCTCTCTCACTATTCTATCGCTACTACAATAATCAGTGTTCCTCGGAGCTTTCCCAGATTATACCACCTCCTCTACGTAGGGTACGTAGTACCCGCCTTGCAACACAATCCCACCCATACTCTGTGCAACTGTCCAATCCAAGAGTGAAACGCTTTTCTCAGACCTTCTTCTATTCAACTGCTGAGCTCTGGAACTCTCTCCCAGAATCAGTCTTTCCCTCTTCCTATGACTTAAATTGCTTCAAACTCCGTGTGTCCAGGCATTTTTGCTCGAACGTCCCTTGATTTCGGCCGTCACTCTTTTAAATCTGAGGGAGGCACTCGCTGCAGGCAGTTATGCCATTTTGTCTCCCTCATTCACATAGAAAACAAAAAAATATCCACTTTTCTTACGTTTTATTCACACTCTGAGTCAATCTATGCTACCTCAATTGAAATTTTAATACAGTTGATCGAATAGTCATAAACCCATTCTGTCTCTAATAGTTTGCAAGACAACATATTTAGCACACAAAAAAATATATAATATACAGTACCGGTATATAAATAAATATATATATATATATATATATATATATATATATATATATATATATATATATATATATAGATATATATATATATATATATATATATATATATATATATATATATATATATATATATATATATATATATATATATATATATATATATATATATATATATAATAGATTGCCATGCATCTTTTCTGAATAGGGTGAATATAATCTATTCAATATGATTATGCCAGAAAGTGTGACTACTAACCTCTATAGCTCAAACAAGACTAGAGTAATTGAGTTATTTGGAAATAATCAACTAGGAAGTAATCGTAGAAATTTACAGCTCATTTTCCATAGTCCTTTTCTTTGTTTAGCTAGAAGAGTTCAATTATCAGGATTTTAGCCTAATTATGGTGAACAAGATATTGTAATTCTGCACTTTCAGCATTTGGTAGTCGTACTGTGTTTTCTGGTCAGTACTTGCGTTTCATTAACCCTATTTGGACCGATGAGTTATTTTTGGACCATCCCTGTATTGCTCCATTAGTATAGAGATTTTAAGAGGTTTCACCTAATAAGTTTGGCGATAATAAAGACCCATTCAGGTGTCACTGTTTTGTTCTGGGCCAGCTATATTGAGCACGTAGCTTTAAAAAATAGGCTTTTGGTAGGGACTCTTTTCTATCGAAAAATCTGGGAAGGCGTTTTTGTTAGCCTACGGAACAAACTAAAATGCAATGTTCGAATATGACAAACACAAGCAAAATCCTCAATCATTATCAACCTAAATGTCATATTTACTTTCACGACGTCGACCCAGATAGTATTAAGAGGACTTACTTGAAATTCATGCCTTTTGCCGCGGTCTCTAAAACGTTGGAGTGTGGAGCGTATAAGGAAATGTTCTTCCCTCCCGGAGTACCAGGGGCATCCGACCACTCTGATTTGTAGATTGGTCGATGGGCCATGGCTACGAGCAGCTGAGGTCCCTCAGACAACCTTGTAAACAATATATAGTAATGGATAATACACTGGTAGGCTACATATATTATTCTGGCTCACATAGACAACCTTATAAACAATAAATAGAAATTAAAATGTAAAACTTGCAAACTAAACAAACCAAAATTGGGACAAGGACAATATAAAGTCAAATTAAATTATCAAAATCGCTATGTGGAAACAACGCTTACTAAAATGAAAATTATTAAATAAAAGAACACAATCCACCACATAGGGTGTACATTACTACATGAGCAAGTTAATCTGTTTCCCAAGCAAACTAATCGCACATATAACAACGCACTATCGTCACGTTAAAGGAAGTAGTCAAGTTTGGGAAGTCCGGGACGTTCTGGCAAATTTTACTAAACTCTGCATGAATAAAGAAACTACATGTTAAATGTCAAAATATTATTTAAAATCAAATTTGCAACATGACAAGACATTAACAATAGTAAAAAATACAAATATTGATAAGATATATATACTATTACAAAATAATATATAAAATACAGTACAGCACTCACTAACGATAGTGCTATCGGGTAGGTACCTGTAAGCATAGCATGCCTCAAGTGACCCCTATCAATAACTACCCTACAAATAACCTACATTTATAGCACAAATAAACTAAGGAAATCGCAAAAGTAAGCAATTGATACTATCGACAATGAATACATATAATATAAAGAGAAATAATTGCAAAATATGAAGTAACAACAGATTTAAACAAAGAGTACTCTTTTAACAAGAACAATAAATTTAAAAAATCATCAATATTAATAATAATAATAATAGAAAAAGAAAAAGATAAACAATAAATACAGACAAAAAGTAAGCAGAGGTTATACAAGAAACTTCGTTAAAAATGCTTGATTAAAATTATTGATGTCAAATTTTAGAATACAGTCACAATAATTGACCCTAAAAAGATTAAATTTATGGAACAATTTACTTGCCTCAAAACCTCTGTCCACTAAGAGTCTGTATAGTAACCTAGCTCTAGCCCAAAAGTCATCTACTTTAGTGCAGATTTTACAAAATCTTATTAATTGGGAATAAAAACAATTATAAGTGATTTTACTATCGATATTACTACTAGGGAAAGGAAAGTTTATTATGTTAAAATTAAAATCATCAACTTTGTGATATACTTTAAGTATGCACTGTTCATTAACAATATCTATATTTATATCAAGAAAATTTTCAACTTTATAATTTACGTTACATTGTGTGAGGGGAATAGAATTAGGGTAAATAAGTTTAGCAACTTGATTAAAATTTAACAAATTGCAAACAAGAATATCATCAATATATCTACTATTACTTAACAGTTTAGCAAGTGCTAATTTTTCTGGAATTTTATTTTTCTTGCTACTGTCAACTAAGTCTTTTATATATTTAAATTCTAAAGCAAGCAAGAATAAGTCTGCAATTAAAGGGCTAGCATTTCCACCCATAGGAATTCCTAATATTTGTTTGAAAATGTACGGCCCGAATCTAACATAAGTATTGAAAAGGAGGAATTTAAGGGCATCTTTAAGTTTAGTTCTATCAAAATATACAGAACTAGTGGGAGTAGAGCTAAGTGATGCATTATTAAAATATGTATAAACATTTATGAAATAATTACCACTCCTAACGAACCTGTCAAAGTGCAAATCTATAATAAAGCAAAGCTCTGAATATACTAAATCTAAAGGCAAATTGGTATACAAAGTTGAAAAGTCGAAGCTATGTACCGAGGTAACTTTCGGCATGGTATTTATTTTATCAATAACTTCTAACGAATTGTCAACACTCCAATAATAGTTAATGCCAGTTCTTCTCATGATGGTATTACAATATCTTTTATGAGTACTTTTAATGTATTTTAAGCAATTTACTACTTGTTCTGATAGAGTTTTAGTGGTAGCAAATTTTGCTCCGGCAATAAAGCGATATTTATAAGGTCTTTTATGAAATTTAGGTAACATGTATAATTTTGCAATGCACTTGTTCTTATCAGAAAGTTTAATATCAAATATTATATTTTTCTTGGTATGTTCATCGATTAAGTTATCAATATTCAGATTATTTTGAATTTCATAAACAGAATTACCGCAAATATTTTTAATATGTTACCCTTAATACCTAATTCTTTTTTCATATTTTCAAGATAAAATTTCTTACATGTGAAGCTATAATTATTGCTGGCTTTATCTACTGTAGTGATTACAAAATGTTTATGTAAATTTATTAAATCAGCTTTAAGCTTATTATAATTATAGTCTATAAAATCTGAAAGATTAAATTCATTTTTAAGCGAGAAAATTTTATTTCTAATTAACTTAATTAATCATTTAGACCATGCTTCTAGTTCTCTCGCATTGCAGCACGCAATTTTTAACAATTTATCTTTTAATTTATTGACTGAAAAAACAATATCTTTTAAAATTATGTCCCATGTTACTTTATTACTCCCTATTCTAAATTTAAACCCTTTACGACATAGCTCCGCTAATTTGTCGTTTGCAAAATGTTTAACTAGTTCTACATCACCTGTTAATATGTGACATATCGGACTATAAATGAACTTTGCTAGTGCATCACGTCTGCTAGCTGGCATATCCATGACGCTTTCACACACGCATTTATTATTGAAAATATCATTATCTGAAAGATTTCCTAAAACTTTATTATAATTACAAATAATAGACCCAACAGGTCGTTCATATGAATACACTATTAATGGTTTGAAATCTTTACAACCATCTGGTAACATGGACTTAACTTTCTTTGAATTAATAAGACTGTTAACATTAATTTTGTCTAAAATTTTAGAGGAATAATTTAAAGTGGACATGACTTTATCTTTAATACGGTTATCTTTGGATTTCTTAGAATTAGCTCTAATATATCCCATAAAAGCAAAGACTATATTCTTAAATTTATTTGTGAAATTATGTTTATTATTTAGAATATTTTCTATAAAAGGAGCAAAACTTTTCTTTTGTAGGCCTTTCAATGAATCTTTTAATTTTTTAATTCCGAAATTTCGATATAATGAATATAAATTATTAACAATAATTATAATATCAGACCTGCTTTTCTTTTTATTAAATGTATTTAGTCTTCTATTACCGTGTCTACCAGGTCTTCTGTTTAAAACAGGGAAGTTAAAATATGGGTTATTAAAATCGTTTTTTAATAAATCTTTATACAAAATGTTGCCTACATTTTTATTTGATTGTTAAGTCCAAATGGATAGATGGTCATTAATTTTCCAATCCAATAATTTTCTCTATCTAAAACATTTTGATTACTTTGAACAATTTCTATAATTTTGTATTTACAATCAAATTTAGTACAATCTGTGTTAAAATGCTTATATAGAAGAATCTTGGAGTCGATGCCGTTCTTAATTCCTGATCTATGCCCGTAGGCTCTTTCTCTTAAACATTGCTCCGTCTTTCCAACATATTGTATACCACATTTCTCACAGGTTATTAAATAGATAACATTCTTTACTTTACATGGAGATGTTACATTAACAGAAGAATTTAGAAACAAAAATTTTGTATTGGTAATGTAACTTTTAAAAAATGTTTGATGTTCAAAATCAAATTAATTCACACAGAGTTTACATTTACAGTTATCAACGAAAAGACGCCGGTTATTTTCATTATTATTTTTCATTATTTAAGTTTTTATAATTTTGCCGGGTGCGTGGGTACATAGAATTTTCTGACACATAGTCCGTGGCCGGTCCTGGTTCGTCAACGAGTACAAGTAAAGGAAGGGACAGTACATGGGGAACACGTCGTATACTAATGTTGCCACTAGTACAGACCGTCCTCACATCTATACTGTCCCTGAACCTATATAAATTAAAATGTAAAACTTGCAAACTAAACAAACCAAAATTGGGACAAGGACAATATAAAGTCAAATTAAATTATCAAAATCGCTATGTGGAAACAACGCTTACTAAAATGAAAATTATTAAATAAAAGAACACAATCCACCACATAGGGTGTACATTACTACATGAGCAAGTTAATCTGTTTCCCAAGCAAACTAATCGCACATATAACAACGCACTATCGTCACGTTAAAGGAAGTAGTCAAGTTTGGGAAGTCCGGGACGTTCTGGCAAATTTTACTAAACTCTGCATGAATAAAGAAACTACATGTTAAATGTCAAAATATTATTTAAAATCAAATTTGCAACATGACAAGACATTAACAATAGTAAAAAATACAAATATTGATAAGATATATATACTATTACAAAATAATATATAAAATACAGTACAGCACTCACTAACGATAGTGCTATCGGGTAGGTACCTGTAAGCATAGCATGCCTCAAGTGACCCCCGGAGAATACCCCGGTGCATATACTATTAATCTATATATCTATCTGTAAATATATATTGACGACTTCACTATTGACGCTTTGTTCACTATATATTTGTTAAGATATAGTTCAATATACATTCACAGTGTTTTGCTATGTGTTCTCTATCTCTCTCTCTCTCTCTAATCATGTTGTAACTTACAGAATTGTAACATTTTAATAGTAAAATGGAAACATAATTTCAGTTAGATGGGGGTGTGGTAGGCTCTATGGGGGAAATATGGGGACATTCTTAAGAAAATGTAATTTTCAACAGGCAATACCTCTATACCGGTTGAGATTTGGAAGATTTCTTATAGACCATTTTAGGCTTAGAATATCTTGTTTTATCATTTCCCAAAGTTATGCTCTTTCCTCCTGGGGCACCCTGTATATATAATATAATGCTCACCTATTAAACTTTTGTGGAAACAAATCCCTGGTGTGACTAACGACCAGTCCTTCCCGTTCACTCCATGACGCTACTCTTACTAGATTACCTCCGGCACCACTGTAAGGCAACTCCACATACACGTCACATCTGTACCATTGTATTTGGGTTGGAGAAAATACATTAAGAGGAGATGGGCGTATTTATTTGCTTATTGTTTTATCATTTAATTATATTTTAGTTTCCACCCTAGACCTTCATCAACCTGTAAAAGAACACCCACCTTCAAGATAAATGTGTACATTTTTTAGTAGAAAAATGTCCCGGATACCCTTAAAAATACAGGCTCGCTATCGCTCGCCAGGAAAAAATCGACACCTAAATGGCACGAAAGGTCTGAATATTGACCAAGAAATGAGATTAAACTCTTAAAATCTCCAATCTAATGGGCCGAAAGTCTTAAAAATCTAGAAGCCAATGGGGCTAAACAAGAGGGAAAAGGGGGCCACAAAAACCATCCCATCCCCCCTTAATATGCAAGCTTAACTATTGAACTAAGTGACCTATAATACAGTAATCTGGGACCTTTATCCTTATCAGAGATGCACGCCAGAGTACACGATCTTTTTGCTTCTTCTTCTAAATACGATTTACTTGGAGACATAGTTGTTTCTAAATAAGATAAAACATGAAAGAGTACCGTAAATCAAGATTCATTTAAGTTAAAAGGAATCAAATCTTACGTTACTCAAAAAAAAGTATCTATATGATGAAGCATTTTAACTTGTTAATAGTTTTTCTAATCGTTTACGAAAGCAAAAGAACTTGTATATATTATAATTCTAGTAATAACTTTGAATAAATATTGAATCAACATAAAATGCTCAACTTTCTCCTATATAATGGTGCATTTGTAATATATATATACATAATAGGGTTTATATAGCTGCCATAATAGTTAACAAGATAGTGTGGTGAAGTCTGTTCTTTCTTTTCCTATCAAGAACATTGCCACTGGATATTATGGTCTCCCTTTCTTCAATGTGAGACAGTATATGCTTCTTCATTTGTAATGTTAATTGTTATTGTATAAGGATTTTAGCAATCGAAAAATATAATACCACTACGTTTGTGTAACGAAGCTTAACCTTTGATACGATTTGTAAGTCATGAGGAGAATCATGGAGTTGGTGATGGATAGAGTGTAGCGGAGGTGTTGGAGGCGGTGGAGTGGTAGGCGGGTGAGGACCAGGAGCCTCGTGGACCACACCAGGAGGCGACCCTTGAGGGACCACTGGGTGAAGGTGGTCAGGAAGGCGGGCTCGTTACTCAGCAACACTAATGTCGCATACATGGACACTTTACAGAGCTGGGATTATATATTTAGCATTAACACAAAGTTATGATTATCATATTTGGTGCAATAATAAATATGTTGTTTTGCAAAACATAGTTCGGCTATACTTGGTCATATAATTAACACAATATTGTATCGAGGGGAAACATACACAGTGCCGTTTATACAAGTCCCCCAAAAGACTCTAGAAGAGGCAAAACTATCGTATTTATACAATAAATGCATTTTAGATATGTGAGCTTAGATTCAATAGTTTTTATCAATAAAAAGCTGATTAGTTAGAAGTGTTTTTCCTTGTATTAATGATTTGTTAAACTTAAAAGCTGTGACAGGTTCATATATTACAAACGATTAGTGTGTAATGCATTAATCGGCGTACCTGGTGAATGTTGGTTATCACTGCAGGTATCTGTGTCATATTAGTGGACTGGTCACCATTCTCCACCTCGAAGACCCCGACACCCCACGACGCTGCCAGTTTACCAATATCACCAAACTGTCACCAGAAATATAATAATGACTGTTTAACCCTTTCTAGAACCGAGGACACGTTTATTCCCGTGTTTCTATCTATTAACAGGCGATTTTGTCCAGTTCAGGAAATACTTGTGAGTATTAGTTTTTTTTTTTAGATAATCAACTCTGCGTAAGCAGAGTGGTATCGCCCCCCGTACATGCAAACCGAAATGTCTGTCTGTCCGTCTGTCCGAGAACTCCTCCTAGACCGTTTGACGGATTTTCACCAAACTTCACACGATCCTTCGGTGCGTGAATGCGACGGTATTTTTTTTTTTTTTTTTTGTATTTGTGCAATAGTTATGATCCGAGGTCCAAACAATTGTTCCCCCCCCCTCCCCCCACCCCATTCAGGACCCCTACCCCCCACCCTGTACCTATTCCCTGTGTGTGTGTGCCCCGTAGTGGCACGCACTTCACAGAAAGCCACACATCATACACATGTCTCAGATGTGACGATAATGGTGAGACATCTGTCTGTCTGTCTGTCTGTCTGGCTGTCTGTCTGTCTGATAACTCTTAGACCGTTCGACGGATTTTCACCAACATTTACACGAACCTTCGGTGGGTGAATGCGACGGTAATAATTTGTGCTTTTTTTAATATGTGCAATAGTTATAAGTTTAGGTCCAAAATATAGTTTTGCCCTCCCCCCCCCCCCCCCCCCTCAGGACACCCACCCCCAACCCTGTACCTGTTCCCAAGCAATGATGCTGGCGTTAGGTTAAGTTAGTTTAGTTGACATTAGAAGTGATGGTAGTAATAGTGGGGATTATGGTGGTAGTAGTGATGATGGTGATAATAGTAGTGATGATGGTTGTAGTTGTAGTGATGATAATGACGGTAGTGATGACAGTAGTAGATATGATGGTGAAAGTACTAGTAGTAGTGATAATGGTCATTTTAGTGATGATGATGACAAGTAATGATGGCAGTTGTAGTGATAGTAGTGATGATGGTAGTAACAATGGTGACAGTATTAGTGATGATGGCGAAAGTTGGTGTGATGATTACAGTTGTAGTGATGACAGTTGTAGTGATGATGAGTCGTAGTGATGATGGTAAGAGTAGTAGTGATTACTATAATAGTAGTAGTGATGATGATAGTAATGATGATAGTGACTAATAGTGATGATGGTAACCCATCGCAGAGTTGGGTATGCCGTTTTGATTTTGGGCGAAACGGCACGTCTACTTTATTATTATTATTGTTATCAACTCTGCGTAAGCAGAGTGGTATCGCCCCCCGTATAGTGGTACATGCAAATCGAAATGTCTGTCAGTCTGTCTGTCCGTCCGAGAACTCCTCCTAGACCTTTGACGGATTTTCACCAAACTTCACGCAAACCTTCGGAGCGTGAATGCGACGGTAATTAAAAAAAAAAAAAAAAAATGAATTTGTGCAATAGTTATGATCTTAGGTCCAAAAAATGGTTCACCCCCCCTGTACCTATTTCCTGTGTGTGTGTGTGACCCTACGGGGCAGGAAAGAGAAGGGAAAAGAGGAGAAGGTAGAAGAGAGGAAGAATGTAGTGAGAGAGAGAGTGAGTGTGAGTGAGTAGAGAGTAGAACAGGGGGAAGGGTGATGAAGAAGTTTTGGAACAATTGTGAAGGAAAGGTAGGTAGTTTCCAATTCTAAATTATGGACAGTGGGATCCAGAGGGGTCCAGAGTTGGTAAGATCAGGAGTACGAAAAGAGAGGGGAGAAAGGAGAAGAGAGGAAGGTAGTGAAGGAGGTGAGAGGGATTGGGAGGAGGAGGGGAAGGGAGAGAGAAAAGAGGGAAAGAGTTGGAGGGAGAGAGAGAAGGAGGAAGGAGTGTTGAAACAATTGTTGGAAGGAAGGTAGGTGGGTAGAAAAGAGTTCCCAATGGTAAGTTATGGTTCATGGACAGGGGGATTTAGTGGGGTCAGTTGAGAGAGAGAGAGTGAGTGAGTGAGAGAGAGAGAGATCACACAGATGTGATGATAATGGTGAGACGTCTGTCTGTCTTTCTTAAAACTCCTAGACCGTTCGACGGATTTTCACACAAACTTCTAATTGCAGTTATAATGTGTTAATAGTAGTGATGATGGTTGTAGTTGTAGTGATGATGACAGCAGTGATGATGATGACAATTGTAGATATGATGGTGACAGTACTAGTATTTGTGATGATAGTCATAATAGTATTGATGGTGACAATCAATGATGATAGTTGTAGTGATAATGATGACAGTAGTGATGATGGTTACATTAGAAGTGATGGTATTAATAGTGGGTATGATGGTAATTGTATTGAAAATGGTGATAATAGTGGTGATGATGGTAATTGTAGTGATAATGGTGATAATAGTAGTGATGATGGTTGTAGTTGTTGTGATGATGACAGCAGTGATGATGATGGTAGTGATGATGATGACCGTTGTAGATATGATGGTGACAGTACTAGTAGTAGTGATGATGGTGACAAGAAATTATAGTTGTAGTGATAATGATGACAGTAGTGATGATGGTGACAGTATTAGTGATGATGGTGAGTAGTAGTGACGATGGTGAAAGTTGTAGTGATGATGAGAGTAGTAGTGATGACTATAATAGTAGTAGTGTTGATGATAGTAATGGTGATTGTGACTAGTAGTGATGATGGAACCCATCGCAGAGTTGGGTATGCCGTTTTGATTTTGGGCGAAACGGCACGTCTACTCTATTATTATCAACTCTGCGTAAACAGAGTGGTATCGCCCCCCGTATAGTGGTACATGCTAATCGAAATGTCTGTCTGTCTATCCGTCCGAGAACTCCTCCTAGACCGTTTGACGGATTTTCACCAAACTTCACACGAACCTTCGGTGCGTGAATGCGACGGTAATTAAAACCCGATTTTTTGAATTTGTGCAATAGTTTTGATTTTAGGTCCAACAAATGGTTTTGCCCCCCCCCCCTGTACATATTCCCTGTGTGTGTGGGTGCCCCTACTGGGCAGATGTGATAATGTCTCAGATGTGATAATAGTAGTGATGGTGGTGACAAGTAATGAGGATGGTTGTAGTGATAATGATGACAGTAGTGTTGATGGTAGTGACGATAGTGACAGTAGTAGTGATGATGGTGAGTAGTATTGATTATGATGAAATTTAGCTGTAGTGATTATACAGTAGTAGTGATGATGAGAGTAGTAGTAATTATGGTGAGAGTAGTAGTGATGATTATAATAGATGTAGTGCTGATGATATAATGATGATAGAGACTAGTAGTGATGATGGTGACCGATCGCAGAGTTGGGTATGCCATTTTGATTTTGGGTAAAACGGCACTTCTACTTTATTTGTATTATAATTATTATTATTATGAATATAATTATCAACTCTGCGTAAGCAGAGTGGTATCGCCCCCCGTATAGTGGTACATGCTAATTGAAATGTCTGTCCGTCTGTCTGTCCGTCCGAGAACTCCTCCTAGACCGTTTGACGGATTTTCACCAAACTTCACATGAACCTTCGGTGCGTGAATGCGACGGTTATTAAAAAATATTTTTTGAAATCGTGCAATAGTTATGATTTTAGGTCCCAAAAACCCCCCCCCCCCCCCCCCCCTGTACCTATTCCCTGTGTGTGTGGGTGCCCCGTAGGGGCACCCACACACACACACACATGTCTCAGATGTGATGATAATGGTGAGACGTCTGTCTGTCTTTCCTAGTCTTGTAGTGGTAGTAATGGTGACAGTACTAGTAGTAGTGATGATGGTCATAATAGAAGTGATGATGGTGACAAGTAATGATGATGGTTGTAGTGTTAATGATGACAGTAGTGTTGATGGTAGTGATTATGAGAGTAGTAGTAATTATGGTGAGAGTAGTGAGAGAGTGATGATGGTAGTGATGATGATGACAGTTGTAGATATGATGGTGACAGTACTAGTAGTAGTGATGATGGTGACAAGCAATGATAGTTGTAGTGATAATGATGACAGTAGTGATGATGGTTACAGTATTAGTGATGATGGTGAGTAGTAGTGATGGTGGTAAAAGTTGTAGAGATGTTGACAGTAGTAGTGATGATGAGTAGTAGTGATGATGGTAGAGTAGTAGTGATGACTATAATAGTAGTAGTGTTGATGATAGTAATGGTGATAGTGACTAGTAGTGATGATGGTGACCGATCGCAGAGTTGGATATGCCGTTTTGATTTTGGACAAAACGGCAAGTCTACTTTATTTGTATTCATACAACTTCAAATGCCCCTTTCCCACATGTGCGATTTCTTACGATTTTCACCGGCGACACCCATATTCGTGACATGTCGGACAATAAACTTATACCCTCGCATAATAATCGTATGCTTCGGCTGGCCTCGCGTGGACCCTCGCGGGTCGTCGCAAATGTTCGGTTTGTTCAAAATTTGGGGCGAGGACTCACGAGGGTTCATTGCCCTCGCAAGCATCGTCAAACATTGCAGAATGATCCGAGAGGTCCTCGGGGGATCATCGACGACATCGGCGAGACATCGCGGAGGGTTTCTCACAAAAAAAACTTTGCAACACTGCATGGCAGCTCGCCGATGCTCTCAGATGGTCTGAGAACATAGACGATGCACAAGAGTCATCGGTGGTTTCCTCGTTGATTAGTCGTCGACGGGCGCACAAGTACTCGCCGAGAGTATACCCGCCAGGGGTATGCTCCGCACGAGGCATGCGAAGGGCATTGCGACGTCGCAGAATGCTCAAGACACATCCGCCGAGGCCAAAGAGCACCTTCGCCAGGTGGGTAAAAAAAAAAGATTAGGCCTATAGTGAACCTGTCAACCCTTTTTTCTATGCACCTCTCGTGGGGGGTTCACCTGTTTTTGTTTTTTTCTCTTTCTCTCCTTTTCTTTTCTCTGGTTTGTATCCATTCAGCCCCATTCAGCCAACTGGTTTAAGACGTTTATCCCCATCCAAGTATCGATATCTTCCTGGCAAGCGAAAGCGAACCAGCATTATATCCCCCTGAGTGCCAGGTCCGTATATATACGGACTAGGGTCTTGTCACGCCCAGTGCCAGGTCCGTATATATACGGGCTCGCCGAAAAAAAATCGTAGCAGCGAAACGACTGCACCTATGGCTTTCATATTTCTACCACATGTATAATCGCGCTAAGAAGTCATGACTCGATTTTTCTAAGGCTCGGACAAAAGTCCCCAAATCTGGCTGCCGCTGGCAACTCTCCACTGCCCGTCAGAGCCCAGTCATTTCCTAATTTATAACTATAGGTCTCTGGATATTCCCAATAATTGGCCTACTGACAAAATTAACCTATTTAGGCCTTTTAAATTATATTTATGCTGTTGTTTGAATATATATAAGTAAGGTTTGTTTTCAATATCTTTATAGAATAATGAAAGTATTTAATTTCCTGGCGCTATCTAGCATGTTACACTCCCTGGGCCTGCCGCCTGGAGGACTGCAAAATAATGCAAGTCAGTCACTGCCAGTATATGAGGGAGAGTGTATCTCTTCAGCTCATATATCCACCTTTGTCCTTTACTACATGCCTTTCCATCTTTCGTTCCTATATGGGTGTCCCTATGGGCTATTAAATATGTTATAAGAGAAATTTCATCGTCAGTCTATACAAATTACAAGCTGTTCTCGAGTATTCAAGCTTTATCCCAAAATATAATGGAGACCGCTTTGTTTTTTAAGGCAGACTTGTCCCACATAGAGAATTAAATGTGGAAAAAACAATCTGTTATATGTCTATTTACGTGATTTATTGACACTCATGGGTTGAATATTACTTTTAACGGTTGGTTTTAATTTTATGAGATTCTTTTCTCCCAGTATTGTTGGCTTTAAAGTAATAAAAGCATTAAGAGACTTCCTACACATTTTAATCCTGAATCTAGTGAGCGAAATACTACGAGTTTCACATTCTTTTGTTCGGGTTAGTCTCAACTTTCGTATTATTTGGTTTGCTCTCACATAATGATATAAATATATTGTAACAATACTTATATATCGTGTTTTTGGTATTTTGTCCTTCAATACAGTTCTCCCCGGTGTGTAATATATGAATATACTAGAGCCTCAATAGTTGCCAGATAGCACTTTCTGAACAAAAGGTGCTGGGAATCGAGTCATGACTTCTTAGCGCGATTGTACCTTACCCTTCTGGCTTCTTGCCACCACCAACACGACCCACTCGCTGACTATAGGTCGCCTCACAAGGAACAAAAAAGTAAAATCTGTGGCGGCGAAACGATTGCACCAATCGGTTCCATATTTGTGTGACAAGTCCCTTACCCTTCTGCCTTCCCCCCACCACACCCCCAACCACCTCCCACCACCCACTTCCAGCGTATCCGTACGAAGAAAAGGAAAAAAAGGAAAATCCGTGGTGGCGAAACTACCTCACCAATCGGCTTCATATTTGTAACACGAGTTAATTACGCTTCTACCTTCCCCCCCACCATCTAATGGAAAAAACTAAAAAAGGCGAGGTGGGCTCAATTTTTAAGCCTTAACGCAAACATTGAGCCCACATCGCTGTCTTTTGTTTTATCTTTCTCTCCCTCTCTCCTAGTTTTTGTTTTTTTCTCTATTTTTCTCCCTCTCTTTGCCTTGTTTCCGTTCGGCCCCGTTCAGCCTACTGTTTTAAGACGTTTACCCCCATCCAGGTTTCAATAGCTTCCTGGTGAGCGGTAGCGAGCCAACATATATATATTTTGTTTTGAGAGCAAGCTAAATTTGTACATTATTTGATAGAAAAATGTCTCCGGCGAAGCCGGACATTGCCAATCTCCGAATTGGGGAGATGGGTCATTTTTCTGGTCCCCTTTCTTTCTCATGGTTAACCCTATTAGTTTTCATATTTTTTGACGTTCGGCCCATTAGTTTGGCGATTTCAAGATAAATTTGTACATTTTCGACGAGTTGGGTTGGGTAGGTTATGAGGGGGGATCTGCATGGTATGGGCCAATCGGCGCTCTGCAGACCCCGTAATCTTGTGTCGATCTCTGACCGTTTTGGTGAGGTCAGTCCTCAAGGCATTAGTGATTTGGGTCTATAATTAGGCCTTGTAATTGGGGTTGGGTGTGACAGGGATCTGCCTTGTGTGGGCCAATCGGCTTTCTGCAGACTCCCGTTTTCTGATGTTCTTATGTTTTTGCCATGAAATATATGCAAAAAGTTTTCGAATAATCTCGCCGAAGTATTCGCCGAACCATCGCTTAATTCGCCGAAGACGTACGTCGCAGAACATACGCCTAGGATTCGTTCATCCTTCGCATTATTTCGCAATATTTTATTCAAATGTGACAGTTCTCGCCGAGGTCGGTCATCGGCGAATCATCGCTCAGTTTGCCGATGACATCGCATAATGTCGCCGATTCCGTCTTACCCATCGGCGACGTCGTTGTCGCCGTGTGTAAACTTGTCAACGGTTTTTAACGGTCAAAATCGTAGACTTCGCACACATTCCTTGCGAATTGACAAGACTACGTCCTCGGTGACGAAAATCGTATGAAGTCGCACATGTGGGAAAGGGGCATAAGGGGCTCTTTAACCTGAGTGAAATCGTCTCATTTTACCCAGAATAAAGTCAAAAGGCATAATCGAATACTGAAAGAGTTAAATCGATATTATAGGGATTCACTTTATAATGCCTGGAATTTTATATTATATTAATGCGGTAATTATATAATAATACATGTTCAAGGTCATTATTTGTAAGCGTATATAGCGTAAATTTCAAAATGATTCACTACAACAATTATGGCATTTTGACTTTCTGACTCACAGCATAGATTATATGGTACTGTACCAACAACACTTTCTGCCTCACAGCATAGATTATATGGTACTGTACCAACAACACTTTCTGCCTCACAGCATAGATTATATGGTACTGTACCAACAACACTTTCTGCCTCACAGCATAGATTATATGGTACTGTACCAACAACACTTTCTGCCTCACAGCATAGATTATATGGTACTGTACCAACAACACTTTCTGACTCACAGCATAGATTATATGGTACTGTACCAACAACACTTTCTGCCTCACAGCATAGATTATATGGTACTGTACCAACAACACTTTCTGACTCACAGCATAGATTATATGGTACTGTACCAACAACACTTTCTGACTCACAGCATAGATTATATGGTACTGTACCAACAACACTTTCTGCCTCACAGCATAGATTATATGGTACTGTACCAACAACACTTTCTGACTCACAGCATAGATTATATGGTACTGTACCAACAACACTTTCTGACTCACAGCATAGATTATATGGTACTGTACCAACAACACTTTCTGACTCACAGCATAGATTATATGGTACTGTACCAACAACACTTTCTGCCTCACAGCATAGATTATATGGTACTGTACCAACAACACTTTCTGCCTCACAGCATAGATTATATGGTACTGTACCAACAACACTTTCTGACTCACAGCATAGATTATATGGTACTGTACCAACAACACTTTCTGCCTCACAGCATAGATTATATGGTACTGTACCAACAACACTTTCTGCCTCACAGCATAGATTATATGGTACTGTACCAACAACACTTTCTGACTCACAGCATAGATTATATGGTACTGTACCAACAACACTTTCTGACTCACAGCATAGATTATATGGTACTGTACCAACAACACTTTCTGACTCACAGCATAGATTATATGGTACTGTACCAACAACACTTTCTGCCTCACAGCATAGATTATATGGTACTGTACCAACAACACTTTCTGA
This sequence comes from Paralithodes platypus, assembly GCA_032716605.1. Lineage (NCBI taxonomy): Eukaryota > Metazoa > Arthropoda > Malacostraca > Decapoda > Lithodidae > Paralithodes > Paralithodes platypus. The sequence goes on along the minus strand of CM064546.1, from coordinate 21,923,312 downwards.
CTCACAGCATAGATTATATGGTACTGTACCAACAACACTTCAGGGGAGGTGGGGCATTTTCTGGTTCCCTTTTATCCTCATGTTTAGCCCCATTATTTTTCAGATTATATAACGTTTGGCACATTACCATGTCGATTTTAAAACCTTTCGCTCCATTTCTTTGTTAATATTAAAACTGTCTGTGTTATTTAGGTGTCGATATTTTCCTGGCGAGCGATAGCGAGCCTGTAATTTAAGAGGAACCGGCTTTTGTCTGGAATATTTTCCTATCGAAAAATATAAAAATTTATCTTGAAGGAGGGTTTTTTTTTTTTTTTTTCATCTTGATGGAGGTTTAGGGAGGAACTAGAACAAATATATAAATGAGTATATATATATATATATATATATATATATATATATATATACACCCATCCCCCCATACTTAGGAAACTCTTAACCCTTTAAGGATACGAGGACGTGTATGTTCCTTTTTTTCTGACTATTACGAGACTAGTATATTTAGTTCATGAAGGAATTGCTGGAGTAAAAGGGTTATTTGAGATAGTCCTTACTCCTTTTAGTTCTGATGGTGATTTCCAAACCCAAGTAACATCTAATGTTAGCCATAATAAAGTGAAAAATCGTCCCTCGAAAACTGAAAGGTTTAAGGGAGGATGGATGGTTTTATGGGCCCCCTTCTCCCTCGTGCTTAACCCCCTTAGTTTTGAGATTTTAAGATGTTCGGACCTTTAGTTTGGCGATTTTAACACCTTTCGCCCCATTTCGTTGTCAATTGTAAGACTTTTCGTACCATTTAGGTGTCGAATTTTTCATGGCGAGCGATAGCGAGCCTGTAATTTTAAGAGGAATCGGCCTTTGGCCGGAACATTTTCCTACCGAAAAATGTACAAATTTATCTTGAAGGCTGGTCTAGGGGGTGTTTTCTTAAGCTTGATGGAGGTTTAGCGAGGACATTAAAAGATGAATGAATAAAGAAGTAAATACCTAAAAAAATAACTACTACGCTCCTTAACCCTCTTGCCATTCTATGATGTGCGTTATACATTAACCCTTTCAGTATCGGTCACGTCCTTATTGTATCATATTCTGGCAACTATTAGACGATTAGGCTATATTCATATTAGGAAGTATCTGTGGTAGCTAAAACGATTAATTGAGATAGTACGTATTCATTTGAACGCTAGAGGTCCTTCCTAAGCAGCTGAGTGAAATTTCAGATTATAATTATTAGATGAACGTCAGTGGTACCGAATGTGTTAAAGCTGTTCCACTGGCATTACTCCCCCATGTGAAGCATGACCAAAACACGTCCTATAGTCTCTTCATTATAAGTAGGCTAAAACTAGTAACCACTATCCTATATACAACTATATTAACAACTAAAGCATTTTGTATCATTTGGAAAGAGTCGGACAGGGAATAAGTGTGTAAATTTACAGCCCATTTGGACTAGCTTTATGTTTTAATTTAAACAAAATTTGCCTCACGATTTGCTTCACCAATAATTCACAGGGTATTATAGTTCCCGATGTTCCTGTGAAAATTCTTCAGAACCTAAGACGCTGTTAAAATGTATTCCGAAAATTTTACAGACTGAACAAAAGCACCATTTGAGGAGGAGCACTATATTAACCACGTTTCGAAGATCAGTGACCTGAAGAAGATATCTGCAAAACATTCTCTGTATGCATGTGTTCCTCCTCATAAGATGTTTTTATTCATTCCCTTATCTATTAGTCATATTGGCAGTAACATACCCATTTAATAGGATAGAATGGTATACCACTATCAGCATACCCAAATATCTTGAATACCTTTCTATTGTTAGTGTCTTCAGTGTACTTCAAACAAAGAGCAGGGTGAACGCAACTATATATCTATCTATTGCCTGACGCCGTGATCCCCGAAGGGGTGGCCACGAACGAAACACCATAATGCACCTCTGTCCCCAGTCAGTCGACGCCCCTCCTACCAACCAGCACCGCCTTCATCCATATACTTCTTCACTCCATCCTTCCACCTCTCTTTCGGTTTACCTCTCATTCTCTGTCCATCCAACTCGCTCTCATACACCCTCTTAGTCATTCTTTCCTTCAACTTCACCTAACATACTGCGGCTGCACCTCTTTCGAAGACCATACCCTTGCTGTTCCCACATTTACTTTCAGACTCCGTTTTTCGCACACAGTTCCAAACATATTTACCAGAACCGACAATTCCCATTCATTAACCTTCATCAGAACTGTATCATCAGCAAATAGTACAGGTAGCTTCCACTCGTTTCCCTCCCTTATCAGCGATACACCAACATCCATCTCTTACTTGTATTTCTTTCAACTAAATGGGCCTTTAAATTATCTAACCATTTATGTTTATGATGTTGACAACACGAATGGCTACATAAAGTACAATAAATGAGGGTAACATCATTCATAGTCTACTAATTGAATTTAATAAATAATTATGAACAATAATGGCCAAAATGTATTTTGATATGTTCGTATCAACTGCAGTTTGAATGGGTAAATCTGCTTACTATAATTCTTACATAAACAATATTTTATAAATCGCAAATAAGTTTATTTTTAAATTAATAGTTAAAATACATTTATCACGAACAGTATTTCATATACTATATATACATGATTTGTATCTGTTGTAAGATATCTAGTGTTAATTTAACCATTAACGAAGGCATAAGGCTAAAGTTCCTTCTAGGTAAAATATATTTTCACCGAGGAAGAGCTGCTCAAGGATACATTATACCTGTGCATCTGATAATTACTGTACATCGTGTGTGCAAACCTCGATATAGCTTATCTTATTAAGGGTTCATTAATGTTGGACATGTAACAATATGTATTACTTACATTTTGTTGCTTTTCAATTATTAATATCGTGAGTGTGTGTTGTTCCCGAGCAGCCCTCAGTACAGAGTTCAGTGCCTCTATGGTGGCCACATTTATATTGTCTGGGTCTGTGTTGACAAATACAATAATTAGCAAATGAGCTTTGTAGCCTATGTACTGAAACTATATAGTAATTATACTATTCTGTATATATTGTATAATATAGCCTGCAGGGTGTCCTGCGAGTTTTGTCAAATATTTCCAGAGATGAAAGATTAAGTAATTCTAAGTAAAACAAATTATATACACATAGGCTTTTTGGGGCATTGGTTTGTAGCTATGAACCCTTAAAGTAGGCATTTTGGTGTTTTTTGTAACTTCTAACCGTGTTTTTCTTCAATAAGATGATGATAGGAAAAAAAACTATAAAGTGTATTATGAAGCATGATATCAATACTTCAAACTGAATATCACACGAAACCAACAAAACTTAATTTAAAGCTCATCATCACGGAAAGAAGAAAGGAGCTACAGAGGATATTTTGGTGATTTCTGTCAGTTTAAACCCATGTTCCGAGTCTATGAAAATTAATAGCGATAACGTAAAATATGGATGATGGTGCATGGTATCAATACTTAATGAAAACACCAAATAATCCTCTGTAGCTCCTTTCTTCTTTCCGTGATGATGAACTTAAAATTAAGTTTTGTTGGTTTCTTGTAATTTTGAACTCCATGCCAAGGGAATATGAAGTTCGATGTAGGGAAGTTGTTGATGTCAGTTTGAAGTATTGATACCATGCTTCACAATACACTATATAGCTTTTTTTCCTATCCTCATCTTATGGAAGAAAAACAGGGTTAGAAATGACAAAAAACACCAAAATGCCAACTTTAAGGATCCATAGCTACAAAACAATGCCCCCAAAAGCCTATATGAATATAAGATTTGTTTACTTAGAGTTACTTAATCTTTCATCTCTGGAAGTATTTGACAAAACTCGAGGGACACCCTGTATATATATATATATATATATATATATATATATATATATATACCGGAATAGAATTATCATGTATTGTACAATATGTCTGATTCTAGTATTTTAAAAGTTATACTGCAAATTCTTATTTAATGTACTTACTATATGTTTTCAGCGAAGTAGCCAAGCACCACATATAAGTTGAGGCCAAGATGAGCTCCAGGAGTTTGTCGGCCATCTTTAGCCCTCCTTCACAGGTGGACTGAGCAGTGTGAGGTACGTATTTCTTATTATGGAAGTATATTTCTGGAAACTAATTTTTGAATATAATTGTCCATGCATCAACTACAAAAACATAAGTACTATCTATTGTAAAGCAAATTCAATCCAAAAATAATTAGGCATTAGAGGTAACATATTACATACAAATATTAGTGGTAATTCTATTTATGAAATTCAAAATAACTTGAACATTGATAACTTAATCGATGAACATACCAAGAACAATTTAACATTTGATATTAAACTTTCTGATAAGAACAAGTGTATTTCAAAATTATACTATCTATATATCCATCTATTGCCTGACGCCGTGATCCCCGAAGGGATGGCCATGAATGAACCGCCCCCATGCACCTTTGTCCCTCCTCCCAACCAGCACTGCCTTCATCCATATACTTTCTCACTCCATCCTTCCACCTCTCCTTCGGTGCACCTCTCCCTCTCTGTCCCTCCACCTCGCTCTCGTACACCATCATAGTCATTCTCTCGCTTTCCATACGTTCCATATGGCCGAACCATCTCAAGTTGTTCCTTTTCACACTTTCCAGCACATCTACATCCACACCACACCTCCTTCTTACTTCCTCATTCGTCTGTCTATCCCTCCATGTAAGTCCGAACGCACTTCTCAAGTAACTCATTTCCACCGCTCTCACTCTTGGTCTGAGTCTCTTCCCGAACGTCCATGCTTCGCTTCTGTAAGTTAGTGTCGGGATTAGCACACTGTCATGCAAGGACTTCTTCACTTCCATACTGACCACCCTATTTTTTTTTACTGCTTTCAACGTTCCTTCAACCCTCTTCCCCTGTTGCGCCCTCTCCCGCACTTCTTCATACATAGTCCCATCTTTACTCAACACACTGCCCAGATACTTAAAAGAGCTGACGATCTCCATACCCTGATCGTTCAACTTCACCTCACACTCTCTGACTTCACCTTTTTCGAAGACCATAACCTTGCTCTTCCCCGCATTTACCTTCAAATTCCGTTTTCGCACACTGTTCCAAATTCATTTACCAGACCCTGCAACTCCCATTCATTATCGCTCATCAGAACTGTATCATCCTCACACAGCAGTATAGGCAGCTTCCACTTATTTCCCTCCCTTTTCAGTGATACACCTACATCCCCTGCTCTTCCTAGTATTTCTGTCATGACTCCATCCATATATACAGTAAACAACCACTGGGACATCACACACTCCTATTTCAACCCAACATTAAGGTAAAAGAACTCGCTCTGCTCATTCTCCACACGTACTGCCGCCTTTGCACCCTCATACATGCTCTTCACTGCTTTCAGCAACTTGCCATCTACTCCGTATATCCTAAGTACTTTCCACATACCTTCTCTATCCACTCTGTCATAGGCCTTCTCCAAGTCCATAAAGGCAACATACATCTTTTGTTGCTTGTCACTTACTTCTCCAGATATTTCTCCACAACACAATTCAGGGTAAAAATCTAATCTACACATCCTCTTCCCTTCCTAAAGCCTCCCTGCTCGTCGCCTATCCATTTCTCCGTTCTCACTCTCACTCTCTCAATCACTACCCTCTGTACACCTTCCCTACAACGCTTAAAAGACATATTCCTCGGTGGTTACCACACACTCCTCTTTCCCCTTTGCTCTTATATAGGGGGACTATTATGCCAGTCTTTCAGTCATCGGGTGCACTCCCCTTCTCCCTTGCTAGTTTGCACATTTTCCATACCCATTCGATCACAATCTCACCACCATACCTCAACATTTCCCCACACACTCCATCTGCTCCTGGTGCTTTCCCCAACTTCACTCTTTTCATGGCTTCCCACACTTCTGACCTCCTGATCCCCACCTCCTCCTCCACTACTTCTCCTCTTCTCCCTCCCATACCATATCCAACTATTTTTGCTTGTTCTTCATTCCTTACATTTAGCAACTCGTTGAAGTACTCCCTCCATCTTTCGACTCTCTCTTGCTTCTCGGCTAGCATTCTCCCATTCTTATCTTTCACACCCTTACGGTTTCCCTTGCTACCTTCCCTAACTTTCTTGACTTCTTTCCAGAACAGTTTCTTACACTCCCTCCATTTGACACTCCGATTCCTTCCAAATTCCTCATCTACTCTTCTCTTACTTTCCTTCACTACTCTCTTCACCACTCTCTTTCTCTCCACGTACCTCACTCGTTTCTGCCTCTCCAAATCTTCATTCCCTCTACTACCCAACCACTCGCTATACGCTTTCTTCTTGTCTTCCACAGCTATTTTTTCCTCTTCTGTCCACCATGCTGTACCTTATACATGTTACCTAAATTTCTTAAAATATAAATATCGCTTTTTTGCCGGAGCAAATTTGCTACCACTAAAACTCTGTCAGAACAAGTCGTATATTGCTTAAAATACATTAGAAGTACCCATAAAATAAATTGTAATACCATCAAGAAAAAAACTGTCATTAACTATTATTGGAGTGTTGACAATTCATTAGAAGTTATTGATCAAATAAATACCATGCCGTAAGTTACCTCGGTACATAGCTTCGACTATTCAACTTTATATACCAATATGCCTTTAGATTTAGTATATTGAGAACTTTGCTTTATTATACTGTTAATTTGCACTTTGACAGATTTGTTAAGAATAGTAATTATTTCATAAATGTGTATTCATATTTTAAGAATGCATCACTTAGCTCTACTCTCACTAGTTCAGTATAGTTTGATAGAACTAAACTTAAAGATGCCCTTAAATTCCTCTTTTTCAATACTTTCGTTAGATTCGGGCCTTACATTTTCAAACAAATATTAGGAATTCCTATGGGTGGAAATGCTAGCCCTTTAATTGCAGATTTATTCTTGCTTGCTTTAGAATTTAAATATATAAAAGACTTAGTTGACAGTAGCAAGACAAATTACATCCCTGAAAATTAGAACTTGCTAAATTGTTAAGTAATAATAGTAGATATATTGATGATATTCTCGTTTGCAATATGTTAAATTTTAATCAAGTTGCTAAACTTATTTATCCTAATTTCATCCCCCCCCCCCCCCCCCACACAAGGTAACGTAAAAGATGAAGTTGAAAATGGTCTTGATATAAATATACAGATTGTTAATGAACAGTGCATACTTAAAATATATCACAAAGTTGATGATTTTAGTTTTAACATAATAAACTTTCCTTTCCCTAATAGTAATATCGATAGTAAAATAACTTATAATTGTTTTTGTTCCCAGTTAATAAGATTTTGTAAAATTTGCACTAAAGTAGATGACTTTTTGGCTAGAGCTAGGCTACTATACAGAATCTTAGTAGGCAGAGGTTATGAGGCAAGTAAATTGTTACATAAATTTAATCTTTTTAAGGTCAATTATTGTGACTGTATTCTAAAATTTGACATCAATACATTGAATCAAGCATTTTTAACTTGAAGTTTCTTGTATAACCTCTGCTTACTTTTGTGTCTGTATTTATTAATTGTTTATCTTCTTCTATTATTATTATTGATTTTTTTTAAATGAATTGTCTTGGTAAAAGAGTGCTCTTTGTTTAACCCGTACAGTACCAGGGACGTCCTTTTCATCATATTCTGATAGCTATTAGACGATTTTATTAAGCTTAGGAAGGACCTCTAGCAAAAAAAATACTTCAAGCCATCTCAACCAACCCTTTTAACTACCACAGAATCATCCTAAGCTGCATAATATCGTCTAAATATAGCTAGAGTAAAATATAACATAACATATATAAAGTCGCTGGTACTCAGAGGGTTAAATCTGTTTTTACTTCTCCATATTTTGCAATTAGTTTACTTTATTATATTATATCTATTAATTGTCGATAGTATCAATTGCTTGCTTTTGCGATTTCCTTAATTTATTTATTACGATAAGTGTAGGTTATTTGTAATGTAGTAATTTATAGGGGTCACTTGAGGCATGCTATGCTTAGGCCTACAGGTACAGTTCCGGACAGTTCCGCGCAGGAAACCCAATAGGAGGCAGCACAAATAGTATTTATATATTATCTGGTAACAGTGGTGAGGGGTGGGTAGCAGGTAAGGGATGGGGGAGGACAGAGAGTGGCGAACGATGGTAGGGGAGGGTGGGAAACGAGAGGTTGTGGCTAAGGTAGGAGGGGAGGGAGGAATGGGGGTGGGAAACGAGAGGTTGTGGCTAAGTTAGGAGGGGAGGGAGGAATGGGAGTGGGAAACGAGAAGTTGTGGCTAAGGTAGGAGGGGAGGGAGGAATGGGGGTGGGAAACGAGAGGTTGTGGCTAAGGTAGGAGGGGAGGGAGGAATGGGGATGGGAAACGAGAGGTTGTGGCTAAGGTAGGAGGGGAGGAAGGTGAGAGGCCAACTTCTGACTAGGCCTACCTTACTAACAAATAAAAAAAAGTAATTATGTATTTTAAATAGATGTGTAATTACGATTGCATAGCATTAGATATCCATTACAAAATGTGAATGATATTGCAACTAGTCTAAGACGGAGTTTAATTTGTTAAATTAATAATATAAAGCTAATAGGATAAGCCTAAAGTAACCTTATCGCACATCCCATACCCTGAAGTTCCCACACATTAATCTGGCACACAGTACTGTATTATGTTTCGTATCATCCTGAAACCCTTCTTTTGTAAATTATCGGTTTACAAAGATATTCCTAAAGTTGCTACAAATAATTATTGAATGTTGAAAATCAAGTTTGCAATCAATCTTCTCATTATTGTAATTGTTATGTCTAAGAAATATCATATTTAGTTACGAGATATCTCTGCTTTAATGTGTCGTGTGTGTGTGTGTGGTGGAATGCATGTTTCCCTGGACAGATACACCTACTTACAAGCATGGTATTCTACATTTAAAGTAGTCATCTAAATGCAGAGTATAACAGTCGTTAATCATCGTTTTCTCCATGAGGATCATGACGCATTTTAACAATTTATGGTGGCTATCATTAAACGGTTTTAAATAGCTTAAGAAGATTATGTGGGAATGATCAGGGTATTACCCATATCAGTTATATCATTGACTTGAATATACCAATCGTAATTCGAGTATAATCGTCTAGGCTAATAATAGCCAGAATAAACTGCCACATCGCGTCATCATTCATATGGAGTTAAGAACGGGCACTACAATTTGTATTTTTTTTGTATTGAACACAGATGTTTCCATCACTATGATATGACACAACTATATTAGAGTGTCGCAGCAGTATACATCGACTGACAATATATATATATATATATATATATATTATCTATGTTCCAACTCGAAGCCTGGAGATTCCACAGACAGGTGAAGTCAGGAGCTCTTGTTTCAGATTGTGAGTAAAGCATCCAGGTATTGAGTGTGGTAACGAGTTCGTTCGTGGTCTTAAATTCGTAGACCTACGACGTCTAGTTGCCTTCTCGAGGCCCACTTGTATTGTAGATAATTCGTAATTCCAAGTTACCACTACAATGCCATTAACGTAAGCTATTGGCCAATTAATTACGAAACATTTCCCGTGTTAACAAATATCTACAAATAACGGTACAGAATAAAACAACAAATTCCTTGCACAAAGAAGGCTTGTAATTTGTGACGACTGGACATCATCTCTTTGATCAGGGCGTATGCTGATATAGATAGATGGATACAGAGAGAGAGAGAGAGAGAGAGATTGCTAGAAGAAGGAAATGAAAGAATGTCTGCCCTAGAAATATGTTAGTGCTGCAGAATAATATGCTTATATACAGTATACTGCATATTATTAATCAAACGACACCTTGTGAGAAATTGACAAAAGCTGAAACTAATCATCCAACCTAATTATTAAATATTTAGCATATAGTTATGTTAAGTGTCACAGGTTCGAGTCCTGGGAGTTCCATCCTTTTTCAATTATATTATAAATTTGTTTTGTAACTAATTTGGTAGGTTGGTGATATTAAATGTTACTAAGTCATATAAGTTAATAAATATATAAACAAACACTGCATTATCGCCAAACCTTCAGCGACAAATATTCTAGGTTAATTTGTCAAAATTCAAAGCAACTGAGAACGTAATGTTAAATATAACCAGGGTTTTATCTTGTTGTATAACCTTTGATTCGAACACAGCTACTCGGCAACAGACCGTATATTGTTGCTGGTTAAGTTGGTCGAATACTCAGTTGGTTTGAAACTACATATATTAAATTGTCCAATAGGATAAAATATGACCCCTATTACCTTTATACGTGCATGTTATCAAAACTAATAATTTAGACGCCCACCTAAAGTTACAAATGTTGCAGGAACACTATGATTCTGATTTTGACCAACTGTTATAATTGAACATGAACAGTGCTTCAAACCAAACGAAGTTCGCATACCACAGTCACCCATAGCAACTGGCATATACCCCATCCCCCTTTCCATCTCTCCTCTTCCTACTCCATATCGTGACTCTTCCATTATATTCTGAAAAGAGGCAATGTAATTCCAACCGAGGTATTGTGGAAATCTTAAATGTGGGAAAATTCATTGGAGGACTTGTGTTACCCTGAAGATGAACAGACAGCAGACTCAGGTAGCTATGAGAGCCCGAATTGTGGCCCTCCGACGCATAGGCTGGACCGTACGAGGAACTGCTCAGCATCTTGGTGTTGCTAAATCAACGGTGGAGAAATGGGACACACGTTGGAAGGAAACTGGGAATTTGAATGACTTGGGTATGTAATTCGGCTTTCCTTGATGATGGAGTAATTTAGCAATTATACGTCACATACGTAACCAAAGTTAAATGCATGTGTATACACACACACACACACACACAACTATATATATATATAGTTATTACTCTCAGTGGGATTCGAACCGTCGACTATCGTCCTGACGGTCGACGGTTCGAATTCCACTGAGAGTAATAAACTTATATATATATATATATATATATATATATATATATATATATATATATATATATACCGTATTTGTAAAAATATATATATATATATATATATATATAATGGTAGTGGTGGGTTGGCCGCTAGGGTACCGTATTTTCAGGAGAAACAGGAGGATAAGGGCAACGACCGTGTTCATCGTGACAGCTTTATTTTCTATATCAAGTTGTAGTTTCTGTATCTTGTAGTGTCCGGTTTCCAACTTCCGGTACGTCTGAGGTCCTTCAGACGTACCGGAAGTTGGAAACCGGCCACTACAAGATACAGAAACTACAACTTGATATAGAATATAAAGCTGTCACGATGAACACGGTCGTTGCCCTTATCCTCCTGTTTCTCCGGTATATATATATATATATATATATATATATATATATATATATATATCCTGTAAGTGAACAAGTGAACAGTGATATAATAGGACGATAGTTATTCACTGGAGGATATTGTTACTGCTTTTTAGGTTAATTTGGGAAATATTTTATTTATTTTTGTACTTTTTCAGCAAGACGACCAGCCCTCGTGTGACAACCGCTGAGCAAGATATCCAGATTCAACGAGCAGCTGAAAACAACCCTTTCACTAATGCTGTGGCTATTCGGGACGAGCTTGAGCTGGAAGTAACATCACGGACTGTAAGACGCCGGTTGCACGAGCGGGGTATTCACCACAGGATTCCTGCCACGAAGGAATTGCTGACCGACCAACACCGAGCCGGCAGACTCGCCTTTGCCCGCCAGTATGCAGACCGAGGGCTCCACTTTTGGTCGAGAGTGATCTTTACTGACGAGAAGAGTTTCTGCTCCACTAACCACGGTCGACTGCACATGTGGAGAATGAATAATACAAGGTAATGTAAAATGTCTTCCGTAATGCTCTAGTGAACTGTCTTTATTGACTTTAGTTAATTTCCTTATTTAACAACATTATTCATTTGAGAGTTAGGATGCATTTTGACAGTTCATTCTGGCTATTATTTGACGATTATATTCAGAGTAGGAAGGGGATATGGAAAGCAGAGGGCTGTTTAGGCCAATCTTTAACTCCCAGTGATCACATTTGCCCTTTTAACTCTCACTGACCCTTCGTTAAATATATACAATCATTGAATGATAGCCCCAATAAACTGTCGAAACATAACTACCCATAATCCCCAAGGAGTTAATAACATTACCATAGCAAACGGACATTTTAGGTTTACATTACATATGACAGTCACTGACCCCTCAAGGATCGTGTTTCGGGTTGAAATCTGATTATGGCTATCATTAGACGATTATAATAAAACTTAGGAAGGATCTGTGAGAATGCAAAGGCAATTATTATCTTAATCAACCTTCTGACTTCCATACATCCGTCCTAATGTGAACCAAATTTTGTAATAATAACCAGATTATACTACCAACACGCGTCATGCTCATTAAGGGGTTAATCATTAAATTGTATCCTTTAATCTTTCATACTTTATTGAAGAGCCATAATTTGTACTAAGTGTTAAGAGCACTAATATGGATAGCTACACGATCCTATTCTTCAGAATTATACAACATTTTTCTTTTCTCTCTGCACAGGTATGATCGTGAGAATGTGTATGAGGAGGCACGTTCTGGACATGTGACCTGTAACGTTTGGTCCTGGCTGTCGTTGCATGGAGTTGGGGACTTGTGTAGAATTGAAGGAAGATTTACAGCTCAGCAATATTTGCAGATTCTGGACGAGTCGTTCCTTCCATCACTGCGTGAGAAGAACTATCCTTTCCCTGCTGGCCCCATATATTATGTGCATGATCGATGTCCAATACATACAGCGAGAGTGGTGCAACAGTGGTTTGCAGATCATGATGAGGTGCAACTGCCTAGACTGGCCCAGCAAAGGGGCAGATATGAACCCCATCGAACATTTGTGGGCCAACGTTGTAAACACGTGGGATCCAGCCAGAGAGAGGACGTCTGCAGAGTTGTGGGCGCACACGCAGGCAGACTGGGAGTTGCTTAGCAGAAAGCCAGGGCTCGTACGCAAACACGTTACTTCCATGCCAGACAGACTTCGGGAAGTAGTTGAAAAAGATGGTGGCTGGACGAGATTCTAATCTAAAATGGTAGTACGAATTAAAATGTTCACACCCTTGTTTTATCTTTCCTGTGCTTGATAACGTCATTCGTTATTCTTGTTATAATTAAACAATTGCTCTCCGTATATATAAGTTTGAATCATTAATTACCATTTACCTTTAGTCATTTTTTTAATAGAAGGTAGAATAATATAATGTAGAAACAAATATAAGTTTTAATATATTGAAAGAATCATTATATACGGAATGTGTCTTGTTACTTTACTCTGTATGAAAAAGTAATTGGTGAATAAAGTTATAATATTATGCAATCTTTCATTATACTACTAATAGGGGATCGACAATATCATACCTAGATATGAGGTTAATCATTGGAGTAGATGTATTAATAGAGGATCATTATTTCATTGTTTATAATATTTGCAGGGACCTAAATAGATGATACTTACATGAGGAATGTCTAATACAAGGCAAAACCATATTGGATACATCATAATGTAATATGGATACATATCATAAACTTCTTAGTAATAAAGGCTTCGTTAAAAAACAGTTGTGTATGCTAGCAAATTCTGAAGTCATAAATATCACTCTTACCATATGACAGTCTTCTAATTATTACATAATTATAAATGATAGAATTCAGTTGCAATATTGTAAAGTCGAAGATAAGCGCCTGTGTATCAAATATCGAGACTTAGGCCTACATTTTTAATTTGTGTTCGATATGGTGAAGAAGATGCATTTACATCATAAGAATGCGTATTTGTATGTGAAATATTGCTAACACCTAGCTATCTATACTTGGAAATGTGTCATAGATAGTTTATAACTTTGGTATTAAGCATTGCAACATTAATCACTGAAAATGTATGCAATTAATTTACGCTAAGTCTGCAAGCCGTTTTGTTTGGAGGTTATGGGAAGCCACTTCAAATGGGGTGCATTATTCCTGACTCGGACACTCTCGCTATACTAGACCAATTGTGGAGATTTGTAATTGTTCATTCTACGTTTATCTGTCATTCCTGTAGTAGTGTATGATATATAAAGTAGGTTCTGTAGGAGTACACTTAAGCACAGATAACATTAATTTCATTGGAGAGGACTCGTATTATTTGTTTACTATGCTTGAGTCCCTCAGACAAGATTGGCTATGAATGATCAAACTTCCGGTTTCGTCTGAGGGACTAGTCGAAGAAATAATATTAAGGAACCTCTTCAATAAAATATATATTAGTTAAGTCTAAGTATGCTCCTACAGTATATACTACCTATCTTAGATATATTAGTTAAGTCTAAGTATGCTCCTACAGTATATACTACCTATCTTAGATATATTAGTTAAGTCTAAGTATGCTCCTACAGTATATACTACCTATCTTAGATATATTAGTTAAGTCTAAGTATGCTCCTACAGTATATACTACCTATCTTAGATATCATACACTACTAATGACTAAAAAACCTAGAATGAAGAAATATGGTCAAAGGCGGGAGCGACTTCGTCGTGAAAGCACCCCATTGCACCCTATCTATATATATAGCTTATATAATGATATTAAGTTGTAGTTTTCAATCGGTCTTTAAATTTTAGGAACTATTGAACTGCTTAAAAAAAAAAACCCAATATAGATATGTTTTGTTAATGCCCTCGTCTCATTTTACTGTTAGTGTATAACAATAGGCCTACCGAAATTAATTATTAATATTGATTATAACTAGACATTTAGGGACATGTTTCTTGTTCTAACCTATCCACTAGAAGTCATATATGTACACTGTCGTATAAAATAGCCACATACTGTATGTATATACTTGTTTATTATAACCTGCAATTATCAACCACGAATAAGATACAGGAGTAGTATACTTTCTTGTGCACATTTGTTTGAAAACAATGATTGGAATAATATATGTTCACCAAACACTAACACCATTGAAACGTTTTTACAGTAGATGTATCAGCAGGAGTAAGTGTTTTTGTATTACAAAGTGGTTAACTCCTTCAGGATCCATGCCGCATTTGTGTTATGTTGTCTGGCTATTATAATACGATTTTAGTCAGAATATGGAATATGGAAGTCAGATGAATAATTGATGGATAATAAATTACCATGCCTTTGCCCCCTCAAACAACCTTTCGTCACCCACCTCTCGTTTCCCACCCCTATTCCTCCCTCCCCTCCTACCTTAGCCACAACCTCTCGTTTCCCACCCCCATTCCTCCCTCCCCTCCTACCTTAGCCACAACCTCTCGTTTCCCACCCCCATTCCTCCCTCCCCTCCTACCTTAGCCACAACCTCTCGTTTCCCACCCCCATTCCTCCCTCCCCTCCTACCTTAGCCACAACCTCTCCTTTCCCACCCCCATTCCTCCCTCCCCTCCTACCTTAGTCACAACCTCTCGTTTCCCACCCCCATTCCTCCCTCCCCTTCTACCTTAGCCACAACCTCTCGTTTCCCACCCTCCCCTACCATCGTTCGCCACTCTCTCTCCTCCCCCATCCCTTACCTGCTACCCACACCTCACCACTGTTATCAGATAATATCAGGAGTCTATGGATAATATATAAATACTATTTGTGCTGCCACCTATTGCGTGTCCTGCGCGGAACTGTCCGGAACTGTACCTACCCGATAGCACTATCGTTAGTGAGTGTTATTTGTATGTTGTACTATAGTCAATGTCTTGTCACGTTGCAAATTTGATTTTAATAGAACATTTTGACACTAATTGTAGTTTATTTATTCATGAAGAGTTTAGTAAACATTTACCAGAACGTCCCGGACTTCCCAAATTGACCAATTCCTTGAACGTGACGATAGTGGTTGTTATGTGTGCGATTAGTTTGTTTGAGACACATTAATTTGCTCATGTAGTAATATACACCCTATGTGTTGGATTGTGTTCTTTTGTTTCATAAATTTTATTTTAGTAAGCGTTATTTCCACAAAGCGATTTTGATAAGTTATTTTACCTCTATCTTGTATCGTCCCAGTTTTGGTTTGTTTAGTTTGCAAGTTTTACATTTTAATAATTTAAGTTACTTATAATTGCATAAAGAAAAACAAAGGGGGTTCACACATTTTTATAAGTGACGGTACATATAAGCCTAGCTACATTTATACACATGTAGGATCACAATCAGAATAGTTTTGATTATATGACCATAAGGAGATTTTACAATACAATTAGTAATTATGTAGGCTACAGTACACGCGGATACCATAGTTTCTCGCCCACTCATAAATATTTATGGACTTCACCCATTTATAACTATGGAAGTATATTTCTGGAAGCGAATGAATGAATAAATGTGTCTATACATCAACTACAGAACTATATACCCTTATTTTTCAAAAGGAAGTTCTATCCAAGAAATCAATAAAGGTAGTTATAATTACATAAAGAAAAACATGGGTCCACGAAATCTTATGCGTGGGTTGTTGTTGTTGTTGTTCCCTAAGCTGCCTGGCCGAACAGCCCCGCTTATGAGTGGGTTAGAGACTATGGCATCCGAGTGTACACGTAAACATTGATGTGGGAGTTGCACACCATGACATTTTCTGCGTTGCTTCTGTATGGACCACCCACAGCTACAAAATCATGTTATGATGGATACTAGTGCACAGAGTTGTATGTCCCAGCTTGAGGTCTATTGCCTTAAGGGGATAGGGTATTTATATTGGTTGTTTTATATTTATATATATACAGTATATATATATATATATATATATATATATATATATATATATATATATATATATATATATATACAGTATATACATATATATATATATATATATATATATATATATATATATATATATGTTTAATCACTCAGTGGGGTTCGAACCCCACTGAGTGATTAGAAACATTTAGTGGCTCACGTGCATTTGTGATATATACTCAATATATATATATATATATATATATATATACCGATATACCGTATATATATATATATATATATATATATATATATATATATATATATATATATATATATATATAAATATATATATACAGTATATATACCGGTATACATATATGTCTAAATATATATATATATATATATATATATATATATATACTGTATATATATATACCGGTATATATATATATATATATATATATATATATATATATATATATATATATATATTATTTGTTTAGTTTCTTCCCAAAACCTCCATGAAGCTTAAAAAAAAAAAACCCTAGACCCCCCTTCAAGATCGATTTGTACATTTTTCGGTAGAAAAATGTCCCGGTCGAAGGCTCATTTCTCCTAAAATTACAGGTTTGCTATCGCTCGCCAGGCATAAATCAACACCTGAATGGCACGAAAGGTCCTAAATTTGACAACGGAATTGGGTAAAAGGTCTTAGAATCGCCAAACTAATAGGGCGAACGTCTTGTAATCTCAAAACACATGGGGCTAAACATGATTGCAAACATCCAAGACTAATTTATTTGTTTTAGATTGGCAGTCATTATATGTTTGATAAACTCATTCACTACCGGTGACGTTCTTTTCATTACATTCTGGCAACTATTAGATTATTGTATTCAACTTAGGAAGGACCTCTAACAATTGAAAGGCTACAGCCTATCTCATTTAATCCTTTGAGCTACCACATGTCTTTCTTAAACCTCACTAGATTGTCTAAGTATAGCTAGAATAACATTTAAAAAACGTCGCCGGTACAGAAGGGGTTAATTTTTGGAACGATTTGTGGTGCATATGTTAAATCATGATCGACTTAACCTAAATGTCCCTCCTTAGCTGAAGATAATAATCTAAGGTTTTACAGATAATAATGCAAAAGCTCGTTCTATTCTTGAATAAGTTAAGCATTTATAATAAATTGTTTATCTTATTAATCTACATTACTTAAAGGGAGATTTTAACTTAAGGGATTTTTTCTGGACCCCTTTCTCCCTCATGTTTAGCACTGAAATGACGGGGTTGGCGAAAAGAACTACAGAAGGCAGTTCCCGAATTGCTAGTCTGCAACTGAGGGAGCCAAAGAAGCCAAGGGGACGTAAGCCACGGAACAACAAAAGAATACAGGAGCCACCCCTTTCTTCAGGAACTCCTGTACTCTACGGAACCAGCCAACAGCAGAAAGTATGAGAAATAGCAACAACCGATCACCGTCCTGCGTTCAAACCGTGCCAGCCAACCACAGGACAGCATTTCCTCCATTTCCAGACCTGCAGTATGACGAGCATATGTTTATGCAAATTGCACATCAACGCCCCGAAACCTATATGCATAAATGGACGTGAACAGGAGCACCAACTACGACGAACCTGAAGATGTAAGAACCTCAGGACAACCACCAATACTAGGCGAGTAATAATCAAGTTTGCCTAAGAACTTAGATGATGGTGTAATCAGTACAAGTAGGATTTCCCTATTCCTAAGCTAAATAACTACTATAAAGTTTTAATTATAATACATATGAGGTAAACAACAATGTAAATATTACCCATCGATGTCTAGAATAAGTATTAAACCTCATAACTCCATCACAACAAATTCCCAATACCCCTATGACCTTGAACACCTGTAAAAGAGAGTCAAGAAATAAGTCACATATCACCTCAAAGAATTAGTAGAAAAGTATGCAAACCTCAACTGCGGTACTGTCCTAAAACCTGAGAGGGAACAGAACAGCTAATCACAGTGGTAGTTTGTACCAACCTGCCCCTGCCGGAGAGTGTACTAGACCTGGAGTACCCCCTGAAGTCTGGAACCTGAAGTCTGCTCGAGTGACACCCTACACCCCTGAAGTGCTGCTCAACGGACCTACGATCTACGTCGGCCAGACTTGCTCTCTCTCTACCCTCCAACATTACTCTAAGTGTCTCTGTGTATCTTATGTTGTGTTTATTGTTGTCGAGGTATAGGTAAAATATGTGAATTGTGTAGTGAATACTTCTAATTAGATCTGTGCCCAAGATCCTTAATTTGCGTACGTGTTAATCCTTCTGAATCTTACATTAACTCTTATCTATATCTGTGTCCAAGATCTAACATTTATCTTAATTAATATCCTCTAGAACATCCTACGCATACGTTATAATTATAATCGTGTAAATTGATTCACCTCGCCACACACTCACAGATTGTCCTAATATATGTATTCTGTTGTGTATGTTACAAGTGGAGGTCGAAGTGTATTTCGTGTTTTAATTCCCCTTCCTAATTAATAACTTGTTACCTAGAACCTACGCTCATTTTCATAATAAATTTATCTTAGTCTCCTCGTTGAGAAGTGTTTTTATCAAATACACATAATTACTTCCCGAGCCCCCCAGCTTACGTTCGATTACTTAATCGCCATTGTAATATTATATGAATTAGTATTGACGTTCATTTGATTACTGGTGTAGGTAATTCTGATTCTTCATGTCTAGGAATTTTAGCATTGCATAGATTCTGTTATCTAATTATTCATCATATTAAATACACCGCTTATTCAGGTGTATTCTTATTAAGACTATGTTAACCTGTTCAGACATCTTGGTTATACTAGCTTGAGTATTTCCTTAGTACAACTTCGTCTTGTGCGTTATTCTCCTTTATAATTAATATTGTGTTAATTATTATCATACGCTAAGAATATATAAGCGTTTTTAGAACATCAGTTAACTAAGTTAATTTGGTTAATTATAATCTGTTCTTAAATACAATTAATAGATATTCTTCTATAGTTGATTCATAATTGGTATATTAAATATTACATCGGAATTCCTCGACCAAGTTCGTTATTATTAGATACGATCGTTTGAAGTGAATATAAGATTCAAATCATAATTTACATACATTAAGTTACGCATATAAGAAATCGTGAACAGAAAGAAATAATACATTGCCACCAATTGCATCGTAATATCACTGAAATTCAGTTCCTATTTACACAAACTAGAATTCTATTTTCCAACCCCTTACAAATACATGACCTGACACGCTAGCTAATGAAAAGGTCGCACTACCTATAAACGCGTCTACCTGGCTAGCGTGCGCGCCACCTCCCGTGTGACTCACTCGCATTGCCTGTGCACTTGTTTAAACTCTCAACTCCCCCATTCTCTCTTGCATCGAGATTGTAATCTAGTAACCATATTGTTGATTTACTCACGGAAGACACTCGACTCACATCATTATTATTATTAAGGGTTGATTCTATAAGTCACGTGTTATGATTTAGTTGCATATTACTTACCTTGTTTGTAACCACAGATGAAGAATTATTGATCCCCATTTATGATCTGCTATTTATATGTATTCTATTAATTGCCTGATATTTCTCATAATTATCAAGGTGATGCTTCATCCTGGATTACAAATATATATTCGTGAATTGGGAATTGAAATGATTATGTTACGAGCTTCTAAACCTCAAGCTAAGAAATATCTTGAATAAACTGGTGTATAAGATACATGTATGTTGGTACTGAGTTCAGTAGTACCTAGTTGAATACCTATTTGTGATATTAAGAACGTGTTCGGTGTGACCCTGTTGGGATTTACGGTCTATAAGTCCAGATCTGGATTTTAGTAAAGACTATATCTCGAGCTTTTAATATTATAGCCCGACATAACAAGCACAATTGTTTTTGATATTTTAAGATACCTTTAAGAACTTGCGCCCCATTTCTGACATTGTTAAGATATTTCATGCTATTTATGTGTCGATTTTTTCCTGGTGAGCGCTAGCGAGCCTGCAATATATGTCGGCCAGCACATATTTCTACCGTAAAAAGCACAAATTTATCTTGAAAGTGGGTCTAGGAGGGTGTAATTTTAAGCTAGATGGAGGTCTAGGGAACAAACTAAAAACCTCCCTCTAATGGAAAGAACAACTAAACAAACGTTTCCTGACCCATTGTTCACTTTCTACACCTAAAGGACCAATATTGTACAGGCCAGTTTGAATCTAATTTGAGCCCATGTGTGGGCATGGCTTGCCGGTTTGTGCAGGCCTATCAAGTCTTAGTACTACTCAGGCTACGCTCTGGGGTTTTTTCCAGCTGACGGTATATTGCTATGTCTTCAACTTGACTTCGCTGCTCTTATGCAGATTATGTAGCGAAGTCTGTTGTTAATTATGGAAACTTGGCACGACAATGAAGCAGAGATATCGTAGTTTCTTATTGTTCCGTTAGTTAACGATAAATGATTTGATAAGGGATTCCATTTATTGCCAGATGAAATGAAACCGAGTATAGTTTGTGTGTCTGTGTATGTGGGAGGGGGGGGGGAGGGTTGTGTAAGACCTGTAAAAACCGTCAACCCCCCCCCCCCCCCTCACTCACACACACATACACAATCTAACATGAATAGTACTAAGGTTCGGTAGGCCTAACTGAGCGTGCACTGTATGACGCTAAAGGTATCAAGTATGCATGAACACGATATATATATATATATATATATATATATATATATATATATATATATATACAATCATTGGATATATTGACAGTGATAAGCCTCTCTTTCCTTGTATTAGGTGGGTTTATTACTACCAATATATCTGTATAGGGACATATTATTATCAACACTTTAAGGGGGTAGTGGTTAGTTTTTGGTCTATATACATATTTATTTGTATATTTTTAAATTTCCTAGCTAGCCTTCCATCAATTTTTTTTTGTTTTTTGTATTTTTCTATGTGATTGAGGGAGGCAAAAGGCATAACTGCCTATAGCGAGTGCCTCCCCTATAGTTGAAAGAGTGACAGGGCCAAAATCAAGGGACGTTCGAGCCAAAATGCCTGGACACACGGAGTTTGAAGCAATTTAAGTCATAGGAAGAGGGAAAGACTGATTCTGGGAGAGAGTTCCAGAGCTCAGATGTTGAGTAGAAGAAAGTTTGAGAGTAACGTTTCACTCTTGGGTTGGAGAGTTGCACAGAGTAGGGGTGGGATTGAGTTGCAAGACGGGTACCACGTGCCCTACGTAAAGGAGGTGGTATGCACTGGGATAGCTCTGAGGAACACTGATTATTATAGTAGCGATAGAATAGCGAGAGAGATGCAACATTGCGGCGGAGAGAGAGAGATTGCAGAGAGTTGGTGAGTGGACGGGAGTTAATGATACCAACCCCTAGGCCCCCTGTAAAGATTCATTTGTAAATATTCCAGTAGAAAAATGTCCCGGCAGAACGCCGGTTCCTCCTATAATTACAGGCTCGCTATCGCTCGTCAGGAAAAATAATCGACACCTAAATGGCATAAAGGTCTTCATATTGACACAAAAATTAGGCGAAAGGTCTCAAAATCGCCAAACAAAGGGAACGAAGTCTTGAAATGCCAAACTAATGGGGCTAAAAACGATGGAGAGGGGGTTCCAGAAAAACTACCTATCCCCCTTAATTAACCATATTATACCCATACTACCTATCCCCCCTTAATTAACCATATTATACCCATACTACCTATTCCCCCTTAATTAACCATATTATACCCATACTACCTATCCCCCCTTAATTAACCATATTATACCCATACTACCTATCCCCCTTAATTAACCATATTATACCCATACTACCTATCCCCCCTTAATTAACCATATTATACCCATACTACCTATCCCCCTTAATTAACCATATTATACCCATACTACCTATCCCCCCTTAATTAACCATATTATACCCATACTACCTATGTCCCCTTAATTAACCATATTATACCCATACTACCTATCCCCCCTTAATTAACCATATTAGACCCATACTACCTATGTCCCCTTAATTAACCATATTATACCCATACTACCTATCCCCCCTTAATTAACCATATTATACCCATACTACCTATTCCCCCTTAATTAACCATATTATACCCATACTACCTATCCCCCCTTAATTAACCATATTATACCCATACTACCTATCCCCCTTAATTAACCATATTTTACCCATACTACCTATCCCCCCTTAATTAACCATATTATACCCATACTACCTATCCGCCTTAATTAACCATATTTTACCCATACTACCTATCCCCCCTTAATTAACCATATTATACCCATACTACCTATCCCCCCTTAATTAACCATATTATACCCATACTACCTATCCTCCCTTAATTAACCATATTATACCCATACTTTTGTACAGCGTGTATGCCAGGCTTCAATATACCGGCTGCCCTGTGAAACATTATATTAGCACCGCATTCCTTGTGTTTCTCATACAGAGTTTTAAAGCCCTGACGCGATTTTAGAGTAATAGTTGACTCTTGTAATTACATGCTCGCTTTCGCTCGCCAGGAAAAAAATCGATACCTAAATGGCACGAAAGGTCTTGATATTGATATACAACCCTGATATAAGGCCGGGATAAAGGCTGCATATGGCTCATTTGGAATACATCCGAATTTAAAGGCTGAATTTGATCCATTAGGAATACACCGGAATTTATGGATAATTGTCGATATGATCCAGTAATCTAGCATGGTGGTTCTTGTGGCTGGGATGGCCCGTACGCCGCCTAGGTTCTGCCAGCGGTTAATCCATCGACGGACAGTGGTAGTGCTCGTGCCCATCAGCTCCACAATGTCTCTCACAGGCAACCCAAGTGCCCACAGTCTTATTATCGTCATGCGGGTGGCCAGGCTGGTTTTCAAGCCCCGTGAGTGACACTTCATTATGTATTCTGTGTGGACCCAAAATATATACAGCTTTTATGAGTTGGTATTATTAAGCGATTAGTAGATGGTTAAATATGTAATATTTATATTTTCTTATTAATAGTATATGTTTTATTAGCATGTGCAAATTATGCTGTGTTCCTTTGAAATTACCAATGCATGCTACTTTTGTCTACCATAAATGACCAATGCATGCTACTTTTGTCTACCATAAATGACCAATGCATGCTACTTTTGTCTAC
This sequence comes from Paralithodes platypus, assembly GCA_032716605.1. Classification (NCBI taxonomy): domain Eukaryota; kingdom Metazoa; phylum Arthropoda; class Malacostraca; order Decapoda; family Lithodidae; genus Paralithodes; species Paralithodes platypus. The sequence goes on along the minus strand of CM064546.1, from coordinate 21,899,286 downwards.
CATAAATTACCAATTCATGCTACTTTTGTCTACCATAAATTACCAATGCATGCTACTTTTGTCTACCATAAATGACCAATGCATGCTACTTTTGTCTACCATAAATGACCAATGCATGCTACTTTTGTCTACCATAAATTACCAATGCATGCTACTTTTGTCTACCATAAATTACCAATGCATGCTACTTTTGTCTACCATAAATGACCAATGCATGCTACTTTTGTCTACCATAAATTACCAATGCATGCTACTTTTGTCTACCATAAATTACCAATGCATGCTACTTTTGTCTACCATAAATTACCAATGCATGCTACTTTTGTCTACCATAAATTATCTCAATGTTTCAATTATTACGGCGCCAAGCATAGATAGATAAACCCTTCCACCTTACTTTTATATCAAATTTTAGTATTGTTATTAAGGTGATAGCATATATATATATGTATATATATATATATATATATATATGTATATATATATATATATATATATATATATATATACGGTATATATATATATATATATATATATATATATATATATATATATATATATATATATATATATATATATATATATATATATATATATATATATATATATATATATATATATATATATAATATTACAAATATGAAAGCTTAAAAGCTTATTGAAAATAATTAGAACATAACAAAAACAAAAACAAAAACAAAATATATATATGGGGCAGAATGATAGGGTTAATACAAAGGAGGGGTAATTTAAACAAAGTTAAGCGGGTGCGATGATACAGTAGAGTTAAGGGAGGTGTTAAGCGGGTGCTTAACTTTGTTTAAATTACCCCTCCTTTGTATTAACCCTATCATTCTGCCCCATATATATATTTTGTTTTTGTTTTTGTTTTTGTTATGTTCTAATTATTTTTATATATATATATATATAAATATACTGTATATATATATATCCACTACCTTTGCAAAATCAGGCATGATGTGTACTTATTCGGTGAATATTGTAAATACTGAATTTCTTATTCTAAAACAATTATATATTTGCATGCAAACTTAAGATTAGCGTGTCGTATAAAGTAGTCAGTTGTTTTCAGATGATGGCAAATTTAATTCCTTAGCAGCTGCTTTATCGATAATGACTGCGTGAATATGAAACTACTATGGCTGTGCGTCATATCTATGCCAGGTATTCACAATAGTAATAGAGTATCCGACCAAATCTTCATAATAGTTAATTAATCGAGAAGAGGACATGGCAATTAAGGGGAGATGAGGTCGTTTATCTAGACCCCTTTCTCCCTTGTTTTTAGCCCCATTAGTTTTCAGATGTTATGACGTTCGACCCATTAGTTTGTTGATTTTAAAACCTGTCATCCTATTTCTATATCAATATCAAGACCTTTCGTGGCATTTAGGTGTAATTTTTTTCCTGGCGAGCGATAGCGAGCCTGTTATTATAAGAGTAACATTTACATCTAAACATTTACAAATTTGTCTTGAAGGGATGCTTAGGGAATGTTTTTTTAAGCTTGATGAAGGTATAGCGAGGAAACTAAAAGATAAATGATTATATAAATATATCGACTCCATAAGATAACCACTGTCCCGTTAATCGTCAGTGGGAAGATAACCACTGTCCCGTTAACCGTCAGTGGGAAGATAACCACTGTCCCGTTAATCGTCAGTGGGAAGATAACCACTGTCCCGTTAATCGTCAGTGGGAAGATAACCACTGTCCCGTTAATCGTCAGTGGGAAGATAACTACTGTCCAGTTAATCGTCAGTGGGAAGATAACCACTGTCCCGTTAATCGTCAGTGGGAAGATAACCACTGTCCCGTTAACCGTCAGTGGGAAGATAACCACTGTCCCGTTAACCGTCAGTGGGAAGATAACCACTGTCCCGTTAATCGTCGGTGGGAAGATAACCACTGTCCCGTTAATCGTCAGTGGGAAGATAACTACTGTCCAGTTAATCGTCAGTGGGAAGAAAATAGGTTTTAGTGAAGGAGATTATCAAGTGAGGTGAATATAACCGGTGCCACACGAGGGCATTTTTTGAGATAACAGCCTTCGGCCGGGACATTATTCTACTGAAAAATGTACAAGTTTATCTTGAAGAGGGTCTAAAGGGTGTAAGCTTGATGAAGGTCTAGCGAGGAAACTAAAAAATATATAAATACCTGTACTGTACCTAAATAATATATAAATACCTGTACTGTACCTAAATAATATATAAATACCTGTACTGTACCTAAATAATATATAAATACCTGTACTGTACCTAAATAATATATAAATACCTGTACTGTACCTAAATAATATATAAATACCTGTACTGTACCTAAATAATATATAAATACCTGTACTGTACCTAAATAATCATATAGCCCAAAACCAAGCACTACCCCTTTAATCTTCGAGCCATATGTTCAAGCCCTTCAGCACCATGGCGCCTCTTTATCTTTGATTCTGGTTAATATTCAATGATTGTATGCAACTTAAGAAGGACCTACGTCACTTTATTTTTTTTTTAGATCGTATTTACCCATTTGAGCCGTGCAGGTGGATTACACACTAAAGACAATCGTATAATTGTAACCAGAATACGATGACAATTATGTGATGGTGGTGAACGGGTTAAGGGGAGATGGGTCGTTTTTCTGGTACCTCTTTTTCCTCATATTTAGGCTCATTAGTTTTCAGATTTTAAGACACTCGCCCCTTTAGTGAGTCGATTTTAAAACCTTTCGTCCTATTTCTATATCAATATCAAGACCTTTCGTGCCATTTAGGTGTCGATTTGTTCCAGGCGAGCGACAACGAGCCTGTAATTTTAAGAGAAATATTTACAAGTTTATCTTGAAGGGGGGTGGTTTCTTGAGCTTGATGAAGGTATAGCGAAGAAACTAAAATATAAATTAATATATAATAAATATACTGTATATATACTGAATATACAGTATATATATACAGTATATAATTATATAATATATATTATATATATGTATATACCGTATATATATACATATATATATATCATCAATTTAAGAGGTGAAATTCTTGTGGTGATATACAAAACGTAATACACATACACCAGGTGCATGTATAGCAAATTTGAAACACTGCGCAATAGAGAACGGGTTAATATTCACAGATCTTTGTTAAGTTGTGGTTTACAAAAAATTGTGAAGTAAGTTTCCTTATTTTTTCGTAAGGCAAGGTCATCTTTGTTGACTTTATAGAATGGCATTATATTTAACTTAGGTGAGCAATTTTTAGCATATTCAGATATGTGAGTGCTTTCATGAAGGCCTTTGTTGTGGGCGATATGGTCTCGATGGAGGTTTGTTCGAAATCTCAGGTTTGATGTTTCGCCTATATAGATTTCTTTACAGCCATTGCAGCGAATCACATATATACAATTTAGCGTAAAACAGCTCATATTGGAGTTAACTTTAAAGGTATAATAATGTTTGTAAATTTGAACTCGCGGCCTTCAATTATTTCTATGCACATTTTATATCTTGAATTACCACATTTGGTTACTTTATAATTCGATATTTTATGGATTCTGGCTTTAGTTAGAAGCTTTTTAAGATTTGTTGGGTTGCCGTTTTGCTTATATCAATGCCATATCCTTATATGTACTGTATATATCTAGTTTCCGACGATCTTTGTAACATTTTAATGTGCATGTAACTTCTTTAAAGTAATCGTTATAATTGGGGTTGTAAGGTAATATTTTGTTATGAGATTTAGTAGAACCAAAACTAAATTTTACGTTTGATACAAGTGGAAATGTGGTCACCTTTCTGGATGTAAAGCTCATAAAACAAAATAATAAAACACTTACGGATATTCATTACAAGAAAACTGATACAAAACATTATTTAAAATATAACTCCAATCATCCAAGACACATTAAAAATAACATTCCTTTTAACTTGGCACGAAGCATTTGCCCAATAGTTTCTGAACCAGATTTTAAAAAGTACTAGATTAAATTAACTGCAATGCTTCCTTTCACAACGTAAAAACCCAAACGGTATAATAAAGCACGGCATTGAACAAGCAAAGCAAATCCCTATAACCACCTTACGCAACACTAGTAATACTAAATCTCATAACAACATATTACCTTACGTAACCACTTACAACCCCAATTATGACGATTAATTGAAAGAAGTTACCATCACATTAAAACATTTACAAAGATCGTCGGAAACTAGCGATATATATAAGGATATGGCATTGATTAAAGAAAAACGGCAACCCAGCAATTTTAAAAAGCTTCTATCTAGCCAGAATCCATAAAATATCGAATTATAAAGTAACCAAATGTGGTAATTCAAGATGTAAAATGTGCATATAAATAATTGAAGGCCGCGAGTTCAAATTTACAAACATTAATTACAGTTAACTACAATATTGGCTGTTTTACGCTAAATTGTATATATTATGTGATTCGCTGCAATGGCTGTAAAGAAATCTATATAGGCGAAACATCAAACCTGAGATTTCGAACAAACCTCCATCGAGACCATATCGCCCCACAACAAAGGCCTTCATGAAAGCACTCACATATCTGAATATGCTAAAAATTGCTCACCTAAGTTAAATATAATGCCATTTTATGAAGTCAACAGAGACGACCTTGCCTTACGAAAAAATAAGGAAACTTACTTCATACAAAAAATTAAACCACAACCTAACAAAGATCTGTGAATATTAACCCGTTCTCTATTGCTCAGGGTTTCAAATTTGCAATACATGCACCTGGTGTATGTGTATTACGTTTTACGCACATATATATATATATATATATACAGTATATATAAACCCCCCAAAATAACCACTGTCCCTTTAGATCCACATTCTGAAGCATTTGGGGTATAAAGTAATATATATGTGTACTGTCATTTTCGTGTTCAGTACTGCTAAATATGGGTGTAGTCTTATTATTGTGTATACCTATAGTCTGTTTATCACCAGCTGACGGTAAAATATATACCGTTTCAGCTAATTTATCTATACTTAAAGGACAAATATGAAACTACTGTGTCTCTACATCATATTAAGACCAAGTGTATATAATTAGCACCATATTTCACTAGAAAATCTTCAAAATAAATGATAAATCTTGATGGGATCTTTTGCAATTTTTCTTCAGTTGAAAAGAAACAAACGATACTGTTGGTGAGGCTGTGGTTGGGTCAATGGGCGAGCTCACACAGTGTTAGATCTTGTGCTCGAGTCATGTGATAGGTAAATTAACCTCTTCTGTACCGACGGCATCCTCTTCATTGTATTCTGCCAAATTATTTGACGATTTTATTCCGCTTTGGAAGGACGCCTGACAATTAAAAGGCTAAAGACTATCTCAATTAATCATTCTAGCTGCTCTATATCTGTCCTAAGCTTAATATTAATCATTCTAGCTGCTCTATATCTTTCCTAAGCTTAATATTAATCATTCTAGCTGCTCTATATCTGTCCTAAGCTTAATATTAATCATTCTAGCTCTATATCTGTCCTAAGCTTAATATTAATCATTCTAGCTGCTCTATATCTTTCCTAAGCTTAATATTAATCATTCTAGCTGCTCTATATCTTTCCTAAGCTTAATATTAATCATTCTAGCTGCTCTATATCTTTCCTAAGCTTAATAAAATTGTCTAAATGTAACTGAAATATAAACAACACGACGTAACCGGTACAAAAGGGGATAAAATGTTGCACAGATACTTTTTAAGCTCTTTCAATACCGTACCTTTGCTCAATGACGTCATCCAAGGATAACAGGTATAGACAGTAAGGGGGTAGTAGATATGTTTTCGTCTATTATCTATTTATATATTTATTGTATAGTGACCACGCTAGACCTCTAGTAAGCTTAAAATAACACCCCTAGACCCTCCTTCAAGACATATTTGTAAAACAAATCGGGAGAGAAATATCACGGCCCAAGGCTGGTTCTTCCTAGAATTACTGGCCCGCTATCGCTCGCCAGGAAAAAATCGACACCTAAATGGCACAGAGAAATGAGGCGACAGGTCTTAAAATCGCCAAACTAATGGAACGAACGTCTTAAAACCTCAAAGCTAATGGGACTAGTCATAAGGGAGAAAAAACAACTACTCCCCCCTTAAGTGACATTAATGGGCCCTGGCAAGATTTTTAGAGTGTCCATTAAGGCCTGTAATATAGCCATAAATTGTGTGTTTTGTGAGCTCGCCCATTGCCCGTAACCATTGTAATTAGCTCGAGCATGTTGACAAGGACAGGCACTGTAAATTAAACACTTTGATTTTCTTCTTGCTAATATTAAACGAAATCATCAAGTTTAAGGACGCACTTTTTACTCCTACTTATGATTACCATTAAATTATCTGATGCAATAATGGAATCTTTATGAATCAAAAGGGTAAACACTAAAATAACTCTCTACTTCCCACAAATTCTTATTGTTACTAGGCTAAATAATAGTGTAAATTGTCAAAGTGCGACACAATCCTCAATGGCCTAATTTATACTTTGACTTCTACCTGGGTCGTGTCAGCTGGACGGTAGAGAGCGGTGCAAGAAAAATCGTCGCCAAGCGGTCGAACTCGCAGCCTGGTGATGGATGAGTGCATTGTTTACCCACCGAGTAGACGGTTTATATTGCTGCTGCAGAGAGAGGGGTGGTGGTGTTGGATGTGGGGTGTATAATAATTGCGCGCTCTCTCTCTCTCTCTCTCTCAATCTCATGACATTTTTGTTTGCATTTATTTTTGAATTTCTCTACTTTATATTTTGAGAATAACTAATATGCTTCATATATTGATTACATTGATCAAGTAGTGAAATTTCCAAATTTTATATTCGTATATGTAGATGCCTACTGTAGGGTAGTCTACTGTAAGTGTAGATTACAGTTAGATTATGTAATATTGTCATTAATCTTGGTAGAACCAGGGGATGACAATATTATAAGGTCAAGAAGGATCTGTAGAGGTCTAAGGAATACAATTATTTTTAATTACACGCACAAATCCACAACGAGTGGTTTACTGTATAATTATCTTCTACCAAAACTAACTTTCTAATATCTTAGATACTGTACTGTATATGTACAGTCGTGGACAGAAATTCCTGGTCAGGTTTAGGAGCGACAGTTACGAAATGCTTACAAAATATAAAGATAATCTCTTTGATCTATAAAATGCGATTGCTGGGAAGCACTAGCTAGTGTACAGTACATTAACAAAAAATAAATATTCAAGGGTGCCATTCTTTCTGTTATTCTGACTATCAATGCACGATTATATTCAGTTTAGGAAGTATGTTTGGACGTCAGTGTTCAATAATTACCCCTTTTATTCTCAGCGGGCTTTCCTAATCTGAATAACATCGTATAATAATAGCCAAAACATATGGATAAAGGCGTCAAAACATCGAAAGGGTTTAGTTAGATTAAATGCAGGAAAGGTATTGGTTAAATAGCTCATTTTTGGTTATGTTGTGCAAGGTGATTTATGCATTAATTCTCAGGGACGTCTGGGACCTGGGAATCTTTTGCAGGGGACCCAAAATGGGCCTGGGTCTCTGGGTCCTCTCCGGAGTGGTCTAGATGTTTTCTATTTTTATTTTTTTCCTGTTCGGGTTCTGTCTCGAGTCGGCCACCCCCAGCTAAACAAAACAAATTAATAATAAAATAAAAATAATAAATAAAGATATAAATAATATGGGGTATGTGCCAGCGTATACAGATTATATAGATAGATTTTAAAACGGTTATTTTTTAGTTAATTTCTGAAAAACAAATAATGGTAGCAGATATGAAAGCTTATTTATTGCAGAATCAATTTCATATACTATTTTTTCAACCTTTGTGAAAAATAATAATACTTTTGATTGTTAACTGCCTAGATACAGGGCAATTTTGTATGTACCAATTTGTTAATTATCGGAAATAATCATGAATTATATATATATATTTATACCGTATATATATATTATATATATATATATATATATATATATATATATATATATATATATATATATCTATATATTCTGTATATATATATATATATTATGTATATGTACATATATATATATAATATATATTATATATATATATATATATATATATACAGTATATATATATATATATATATATATATATATATATATATATATATATATATATATATATATATATATATATATTAAGGTATCAGTCAGCTGAAGGCAAAACAAAAGTAAAATCTAATAAAATAATTTCCTGTTGTTGCTTCCTTTCCTTTTGGATCTTAGGACTTAGTATCCTTTATTGACTGATACTCTTTAATTATGAAAAATACTGAAACTAATTAAAGTCATGTAGTATTTATAAAGAATTATTATTTAACCGAAGCTTAGTAGGCTATGGTTATGAACCGAATAAGTTATAGCTAAAGAAGGACTATTAATTTATAAAAAGTCTTGAAAGATAAATATTAAAGTAAGAATATTTCTGTCTCTTACCCTTTTTGAAATGAATAGATAGTTTATGATATGTCCTTTTATTTATATTTAATGTAATTATTCTTGGTTCTTGTCTTACGTTAATAGTATTATATTATTATCATCAGGATTTATATCAAAGTCACATAAAAAGTTAGATATATATTTAATAATTAGTTAAATGTATTTCTTAACCACGTAACATTGAGGTTTGATTATGAGTAAATAAAGTTACAGGATCGTTTCATAGATTCGATTCAGGTCTCACTCAAATAATATGAAAAGTAAAATATAATATTTTGAAGCAAAATAATTTTCTTCAGCTTAGGAAATCACTAGAAGTAATATTAACACAGCCATGTTAGTCTAAGGCGATATTACTAATACGAGACAATAGCATCACCGTACTAAGCACCGTTAAGCAATGCAAGCTTAATTCAAAGAAAATGAAAGAACTCGTAAGTATTAATATAAAACAATAGTATTACTTTCATCATAACCCAATTACTTAAAGAGTTGCTTTAGTCCACAAGTTAGTCAACTAAAATAGTCAAGTACATAATAATAGCGTTAACGTTAATTCCCAATCAAATTGTTAAGTACACAATAATAGCGTTAACGTTAATTCGCAATCAAATAGTTAAACACATAATAGTAGCGTTAACGTTAATTCGCAATCAAATAGTTAAACACATAATAGTAGCGTTCACGTTAATTCCCAATCACATATCTCACTAACCAACATAACGTAAGTGTTTACACCGAACACACTTAACACACATTTATATAATCTGACTGACAGTCACAATCCCATTATAATACTTCACCCCGTCTTCCTCCAGCTGCAAGTTCACCTTCCCCAACTCCAAATGAGACTGATTTGAATGCCCACAACTCGGATCTTATATACCAAACAATGATGGTGTAGGAACGAATCAGGAGGAGGGGGGTGGTGCCTGCTCCAATCATAGCTCCTCGAGTCGCATAACAGGTGCCTGGTCCGCTCACAGCTCCTGGCGTCGATCATACGTCATAGCATCGGTCATCGAGGTAGTTTGCAGGGTCCCCTATGACGCACGCAGGTGTGAAGGCTTGTTTGCAGGTATGCGGGCGAGCTGGTTTACCCACTCGCTCGTTCGCTCGCTAGTCTGCTTTACCGTTTGGGTAGTTTGGCTCCTTCAACTCTAATTCTAACTCTTAAATTAACATACAGGGCTCCGTATGTCAGACCTCCCCCCTAGAAAAGAGTTTAAGGAGTATAGTACATAATAGTAAACATAATACATAAATAGATTCACCACCAGAATGGCAACAGCAAGATTATAATGAGGATATAATAAGGATATCACCCAAAGTAGGCAACGTCTCCAGATACCACATCAGAACATACCCGGAACGTAGCTGGAGCGTTTATTCGAACTGCAAGGCATTATCTCACAGCTGAAGGCTTGAAAGCGCACTACAAAAGCATGATATTTACCTCGCTACAAGGGAGAGCTAATTGCCAAAATCCTCTCATTAAATTAAACTTACTGCTGCATGAGGCCAACCTGGTAAATGTAATCTTTAACAGATACGTGATAGGCAATCGGCTAGCACGTTCTGGACCCCCTTAATATGTTTGACATCCAGGGAGTATTCCTGCAGCAACAAACTCCACCTGGTCAGTCGTTGGTTTTTATTTTGGAACCTATGCAAAAATGTTAAGGGGTGATGGTCAGTATATACAGTGATGGCACCAGAGGCAGATTGCACATAGACAGCAAAGTATTGAAGGTATAAAATTAATGCTAACAGCTCCTTCTCAATGACTGAATAGTTACGTTGGGCAGAATTTAATTTTTTACTGAAATAGCACACAGGATGCAATACCTCAGAGTCGTCTTCCTGGAGCAACACTGCACCAACCCCGGTATTGCTCGCATCCACTGCCAGGGAAAAAGATCTGTTAAAATCAGGAGCTCGGAGTACAGGATAATTAGATATTATATATTTGGTAGCAATAAAGGCCTCTTCACATTCAGAGGACCACACAAACTTCACATCCTTACAGAGAAGATCTGTCAGGGGAGCTGTCAACTTTGAAAAATTTATAATGAAACACCTATAATAGCCAATCATGCCTAGGTACCTCTGGATATGTTTCTTAGTGCTAGGAGTTGGGAATTCTAGAATAGACTCTACCTTTGCTTGAGGAGGTGTAACCCGCCCCTGACCTACCGTATATCCTAGATACTGGACCGTACTCTTTACAAAGGTGCATTTCTTAAGATTAACCACCAGATTGGCATCAGCAAGATTTAAGAATAGCAATCTAAGTTGGTAAAGATGCTCCTCCCATGACTGTGAAAAGATAAGAATATCATCGATGTAGACAACGCACCCAGGTACCCCTTCAGTCACCAAATTCATGAGGCGCTGGAATGTAGCTGGGGCGTTTTTCAAGCCGTAGGGCATTACGTTACAGCAGAAGGCTTGATTGTTGACTACAAAGCATGATATTTCCCTCGCTCTAGGGGTGAGAGCTACTTGCCAATATCCCTTCATCAAGTCAATCTTGCTGATATAGGTGGCTGTACCAATCTGGTCAATGCAGTCGTCGATCCGTGGCAGTGGGTAGGTATCGTTCTTTGTGACAGCATTGACTTGCCTATAGTCCATACATAACCTATGGCTCCCGTCTGGCTTTGGCACAAGTATGACTGGACTACTCCACTGGCTTAAGGCCCTAGTGATCAGTTCATTAGATAACATAAAGTCAAGCTCGACCTGCAGTATACTCTTTGCGTTGTGGCGAGACACGGTAGGGGGATAGTTTAATGGGATTTGCATCCCCTACGTCGATGTCGTGCACGGCCAAAGAAGTGAGCCCTGGAGTATCACGGAACACATTGGGAGACTGAGATAAAACAGAGATTAGTTGGTTCGCTTGATCAGAGGGAAGATGACATAGTTTAGATGGTAATTCCCTCCAAGCCACTGAATTATACTGAAAGTTGGATAGGCTACATGACAAGTCAAAGTCTGCATGGATACCTTCAGGCTCTGGAACAGTCTGTTGCGGGTCAGTAAGAGAACTGAAGACTTCGTCCGCACCAGGCTGTCCACAGGTCCTGATATTCACTGCCACAGTGGGAGAATCTGGTGAGAGGAATCAGGGGACCTATGGTAGGGTTTCAACATATTTATATGGAATACTTGCGTGGGCTTTCTCCTGTCTGGGGTAGTTACTAGATAATCGGTAATGCTCACCCTCCGAATGATCTTATATGGGCCCCTGAACTTGGCAGATAATGGTTGGCCAAAAAGGGGGAGCAGGACCAAAACCTCATCACCGGGCTTAAACTCCCTCTCACAGGCTTTTCTGTCATACCATTTCTTCATGGAGCTTTTAGCCACTGTCAAGTTTTGAGCGGAAAACTCACATGAGGATCTCAGCCGGGTTTTGAAATCTGAAACATACTTGAGGAGGATTTGGTTCCCCTCCTGGCCAACTAAGCTATCCTGCAATAGTTGCAAAGGACCTCTTACCTGGTGACCGAAAACTAGTTCATTAGGGGAAAAACCCAGGGATTCAGTTGGAACCTCACGAGTAGCAAATACAAGAAAAGGTACCCCCTTATCCCACTCAACTCCGGTCTCTGTACAATAATTACGTAACATTCCCTTTAATGTCTGATGATATCGTTCGAGAACCCCTTGACTCTCTGGGTGGTAGGTGCTAGACTTAACATGCTCGATACCCAACTCCTTCAGGGACTGCTGGAAAATGTTAGAGGTAAAATTAGTTCCTTGATCACTTTGCACCTCATGGGGGAAACCCATTCTGGTGAAGAATTTGAGCAGTTCCTTGATGACAGTTGGAGCAGAGGTAGTCCTTAAGGGTATAGCCTCTGGGTAGCGAGTTGCCATGTCCATGATAGTTAATAAATAAATGTTACCTTGGGAAGTCTTAGGCAATGGGCCTACAATGTCCACTACCACCCGAGTAAAAGGATTCTCGAAAACGGGCAAGGGCACCAGAGGATGTACAGGCACCTTCTGATTGGGTTTTCCTGTCATCTGGCAAGTGTGACACACTCTACAACACTCCACTACATCTGCACGCATTCCTGGCCAGTAAAAGTGGGCTCTGATTCTGTCTAGAGTTTTTCTCACACCTAGGTGTCCTGCCAATGGTATACAATGTGCCATTTCCATGATATCTCTACGACAAGGTTTGGGGACTACTACTTGATGGATGTCCCAAGCCCCGTCATCGATTGGTCTGTGTGGCGGTCTCCATCTTCGCCACAATACTCCTCCTTTGAGGTAGAAACATTCACCACCCTCCTTCTCACATTCCTCTTCACTCACGGACCTGGCAGCTAACTCCTTGCATTCACTATCATCTCTCTGTAGCTCTACCAGGCCACTAGGACAATTTGGAGGGGTTTCATGGTCATCGTTAGGGTCAAGATGAGCCATAAAGGTGTCAGATAAATCCACCTCAGTCACATCATCAGGCACAGTTGGAGCGTCATTCACACTCTCATCATCCCTTTCATCAACTCTTACATTCGGTACATTTCTGTCTGAGGGAACTGCTACTTGAGACATTGAACGTGTGACAGCACACACAGGGAAAACTGTTGGCATCTCCTTTTCGAGCTCACCGGTTAGTGGCTCGTTAACAGGGGAAAGTGACAAAATGGGGTCTGGTCGGACCTTCTCACCTGCTACATCATTCCCCAAAAGGAGTGTTACCCCAGGCACAGGGATATCTTGGGACCTACACAAAGCTATGGTGGCCTCACCCTGTAGTAACTCACATTCAATTTCGCCTTTTACCAAGTATGCATAAAACTGGCCTCCAGCACCTCTCATTACAACTGGTTCGCCAGGTGGGCATTCAGTGTAAGGATTCACCATGAGGGTGCTAGTAGAACCTGTGTCTCTCAGAATGTTTACCTCATGCATACAACCATTTAATCTCACGTTGCCAGATGAAATAAAGGGACGGTAACTGTCCTGCACTGATGGTGAAATTATTATTGGCTTAACCCTAGTGGGTTGCACCACACATGCTACTACACCCCTGTCTAGATGATTTACGTTAGCTGCTAGGTACTCCTTCTGTCGGGAGTCCTGCATTAAAGGAACTTTTGGTGCTAGGTACTCCTTCTGTCGGGAGTCCTGCATTACAGGCACATATGGAGTTTGAGATACGGCGGCAACTGTCTGCCCCGATCTCTCGGTTCTCTCCTTGGCCCAGCACTGATAAGCTAGGTGGCCTCTCTTGCCACAAAAAGTACATACTTTAGGGGATACGGGAACGTTCCCTCTTTGAGCATTACTATTAGTTTGGGGCCCACCTCTGTTACCATTGCCCTGAGTCGCATTTTTAGTTGGGGGAACAATTCTATTTTGGCTAGCTGGGGAAGACGTTATAGGCTTGTGACTGGGTCTGTCAGATTTGTGATTGGGATACTTAAAATTAGAACTAGAATTATCGTAGGGCTTCTTTCCACGAAATTTGTTGTTGAGCACGTATGTGTCAGCCATGTCAGCAGCGTCGGCAAGACAATCTACCTTTTTCCCCTTTAAATGATAGGATACAGAAGAATCAATTTTCCATAGGAAATTTTCTAACAGGACCAACTCCTTCAGATCGTTGTAGCTTGTGACTTTCTTACTCTTGACCCAATGATTGAAAGTTTTAGTCATGGTCCTGGCAAATACCTTATGGGTTTCTTCTACTTTCTTCTGGTTTTTACGGAAAGATTGCCTGTAAGCCTCAGGCTGCAATTGATAGGTTTTTAAGATAGCTTCTTTGAGATTGTCATAATCCTGACTAACTTCTGCTACTTCTGACAAATACGTGGCTCGAGCCTGCCCTGTCAAAACAGTTTGTAACATAAAAGGCCATTGATCTCTTGTCCACTTCATACCTCCAGCAACTTCCTCAAACAAAACAAAGAAATCCTGCACATTATCCTCAGTGAAAGGTGGAATGACACTAGTCATAGTTAATCCCAGAGGGGGAGCAATTACAGGAGCATTTGTATTGACATTTAGTTGAGCCGTTTGATATTTATATTGATAATGTTCGGTCTTTATTCTGGCTTCTTCGATATTTGCTCTGGCTTGTTCGGCATTTATTCTGGCTAGTTCTATATTTAGTCCGGCTTGTTCGGTAGTTGCTCTGGCTTTTATGCTGGCTTCTTCGGTATTTGCTTTTATTCTGGCTAGTTCTAGTTCTACATTTAGTCTGGCTTGTTCGGTCTTTATTCTGGCTAGTTCCAGTACTTGATCACCGGTCAAACCAGGTGGCAATTGTTCATCAAGTTGGCTAGATTTACTAGGGATCCCACCAACTGCTCCGTCACCCTCCCCGCCTTCTACAGGGAACAGGTGGGTTTTTATGGTCTGAGCCACCTCTACTTTAGACATGTTTGAGACAGTTAATTGGAGATGTGAGGTAAGCACTTTCAGTTCGGATTTTGACAGACAGTCAATATCAGGGGCTGTGGGTTCTGATTCTATGAAAACTCGAGCATCTTCGTCATTAATTAGATGAGGCATGATTAATATTTGGTTTTTAAGTAGTGAAACGGTAATGAAACAGAGTGAAACTGTATGAAACGTATCCTGGCAAGGTCGCCACTCTTCTGTTACGTATCTTGATCCTCAAGTGGTTAACTTGATGAATCTAGATAGCACAGAGATATATATTAAGGTATCAGTCAGCTGAAGGCAAAACAAAAGTAAAATCTAATAAAATAATTTCCTGTTGTTGCTTCCTTTCCTTTTGGATCTTAGGACTTAGTATCCTTTATTGACTGATACTCTTTAATTATGAAAAATACTGAAACTAATTAAAGTCATGTAGTATTTATAAAGAATTATTATTTAACCGAAGCTTAGTAGGCTATGGTTATGAACCGAATAAGTTATAGCTAAAGAAGGACTATTAATTTTATAAAAAGTCTTGAAAGATAAATATTAAAGTAAGAATATTTCTGTCTCTTACCCTTTTTGAAATGAATAGATAGTTTTATGATATGTCCTTTTATTTATAGTTAATGTAATTATTCTTGGTTCTTGTCTTACGTTAATAGTATTATATTATTATTATCATCAGGATTTATATCAAAGTCACATAAAAAGTTAGATATATATTTAATAATTAGTTAAATGTATTTCTTAACCACGTAACATTGAGGTTTGATTATGAGTAAATAAAGTTACAGGATCGTTTCATAGATTCGATTCAGGTCTCACTCAAATAATATGAAAAGTAAAATATAATATTTTGAAGCAAAATAATTGTCTTCAGCTTAGGAAATCACTAGAAGTAATATTAACACAGCCATGTTAGTCTAAGGCGATATTACTAATACGAGACAATAGCATCACCGTACTAAGCACCGTTAAGCAATGCAAGCTTAATTCAAAGAAAATGAAAGAACTCGTAAGTATTAATATAAAACAATAGTATTACTTTCATCATAACCCAATTACTTAAAGAGTTGCTTTAGTCCACAAGTTAGTCAACTAAAATAGTCAAGTACATAATAATAGCGTTAACGTTAATTCCCAATCAAATAGTTAAGTACACAATAATAGCGTAAACGTTAATTCGCAATCAAATAGTTAAACACATAATAGTAGCGTTAACGTTAATTCGCAATCAAATAGTTAAACACATAATAGTAGCGTTCACGTTAATTCCCAATCACATATCTCACTAACCAACATAACGTAAGTGTTTACACCGAACACACTTAACACACATTTATATAATCTGACTGACAGTCACAATCCCATTATAATACTTCACCCCGTCTTCCTCCAGCTGCAAGTTCACCTTCCCCAACTCCAAATGAGACTGATTTGAATGCCCACAACTCGGGTCTTATATACCAAACAATGATGGTGTAGGAACGAATCAGGAGGCGGGGGGTGGTGCCTGCTCCAATCATAGCTCCTCGAGTCGCATAACAGGTGCCTGGTCCACTCACAGCTCCTGGCGTCGATCATACGTCATAGCATCGATCATCGAGGTAGTTTGCAGGGTCCCCTATGACGCACGCAGGTGTGAAGGCTTGTTTGCAGGTATGCGGGCGAGCTGGTTTACCCACTCGCTCGTTCGCTCTCTAGTCTGCTTCACCGTTTGGGTAGTTTGGCTCCTTCAACTCTAATTCTAACTCTTAAATTAACATACAGGGCTCCGTATGTCAGAATATATATTAGGGTGGCCTTTATTTTCGAAAGTAAGAAATCCTAACTTCTCACCCCCTGGCTTTGTTCTATTCCTAATGAGACATATTGTGATCAAATTTTGTGACGATTGGAGCATATTTATTGGTAGTCCAGCAAAGTCTGTTTGGCTGTTTTTGTGCTGGTTGGCGGAACTTATCTGGCACGCACCAAAACCCAGACACAGCAACAAGACTCCTCAAGACTATCTCGACACATTACATGAATGGTGCACTACAAACAGACTCAATTTAGCCCCAGCTAAATCCACTGCAACTCTCCTCACAAGCTGGACAGGAGATCACGATTACGTCCCGGGACTCAACATAAACAACACACCCCTAACACACACACACACACACAAAATCCTAGGAGTAACATACGACACCCAAATGACATTCAAACAGCACACCACAAACATTAAAAAGAAACTGACACCCAGACTTAACGCCCTCAGATCACTTGCCCACACAAAATTTGGACTCAACAAAGAAACCCCCACCACAGTCTACAAACAATACATAAGATCAGTTATGGAATACGCAAGCCCGGCCTGGGCTTCTAACCTAGCTGAAACACATCATAAGACCTTACAGACTATTCAAAATAAAGGCCTGAAAATCATCACAGGATGCACAGCAACTACACCTACAGATCACCTACATCAAGAAACCAAAGTCCTCAAAGTCAAAGATCATCTAGACATGAGAGGCACTCAATTCCTGGCAGCAGCCTCCACGAATCAACACCACCCACTACACTACATGGCAACACACCCACAGACACCAAGACATATCAAAACAACACCCAGCACACGCTATCACACACAAATACTGTCTTCTCTCCCTCCTTGCCCACCCCAAACCAACTTCCGGAAGCACATCCATACTCATATCACTCACCGTTCCATCCACTCACTCATAGACAACACGCAGCTGCAAGCACAACCTCCCGAAATCCATCCTTCTGAATCCTCCCTTCCTCGCGAGGACAGAGTCCACCTGGCCAGGCTGAGATGCGGACACCATCCAGCTCTTCTGAGCTATCAGAAGAGACTGGATGAATCTGTCGTCGACACCTGCCCAGGCTGTAACACAGCACCCCATACCATTAAACACATCATAGAAGACTGCATTTCGCACAACCACTTACGCCAACAACACAATTTACACTCTTTGAGAGCTCTGTGGGAAAGCCCGACCGTGGCCATGACCCCCATATGGGTCGGAAAGGCCAGGATCCCCGTTAGGGGGGAGCAACACATCATCAAAAAGCTGGAAGGTCTATTCCAAACCTGGAAAGACCTAAAACGCTTGAGGGACCGAAGGACACCAGGGCAGGTGAAGAAGGAGGAAGCTTTCCGGGACTCAATGGACGGACCTCTTTGATATCGCTCACGCGGACGCCCTGTCTCTCATTGTCCTTCAAGAGGACAAGGATTTTTTCCTTGCTCAGCGAGAGAACGGCCGTAGAGCCTTCATGGGGTCCGCGGACAATTCCCTGGCCTCCAAAGAACGGAGAGCTGCGGAGAAGAAAGAGGCTGAGGAAAGGCGTCGGGAGAAGGCCCGTGAAGAAATGAAGGCATCCACCTCAGTGGCCGTCTTTGCTTCATCAAGCAGCAGTGCTGAAGGAGAGGACAGCAGCAGTGCTGAGGGAGAGGACAGCAGCAGTGCTCAGGAGGCAAAATCCTGCTCTCCACCCAAGTGGCCACGAAGAGCTACAAAAAAATAGTTTCACCATCTCTCGCAGCTGCACTGGATTGAATTCAGCTTTCCGACCGAAAAGCCACCATAGTGCTGACAGAAGCTGCAAAAAGCCTCGGCCATGACACTATGGACCTGGCCATCAACCACACAACCATTGCCCGGTCTCGACGTCAAGCCAGGAGACGTTTCGCGGAAAACCTCAAAAAGGACTTCCAAGCGGATGTCCCCTTGACTGTCCATTGGGATGGAAAACTCCTTCAAGCCCTGACAACCAAGGAGCATGTGGATCGTCTGCCTATCTTGATATCCGGAGTAGGAGTTAGCCAGCTCCTCGGCGTCTCTAAACTCCCTTCGGGGACCGGTGATGCGCAAGCTCAAGCTGTTTTCCATGCTTTGGAGGAGGGGGGAGTGACCGAGAAAGTGGTCGCCATGTCTTTTGACACGGCCGCTGCAAACACGGGACATCGGACCGGCGCATGCGTCCATCTGGAACAGAAGATCGGAAGGGATCTTCTTTACTTGGCCTGCCGCCACCATATCATGGAAGTCATCTTGGCTCCTGCTTTCGGAGCTGTGATGGGAGGAGGGACTTCCGGGCCCGAAGCGCTCCTATTCAAGAGGTTTCAAAGCCAGTGGGATTTAATCAACAAGGAAGCATTTCAACCTGGGACTACGGATGATACGGTGAATGCGGCGATAACTCCAACTCATCGAGATGAAGCAGTCGCCTTTGTGATGGAGCAACTGACAATCCACCACCCTCGAGACGACTACAGGGAGCTGTTGGAGCTCCTGATCTTGTTCCTCGGGCATATACCTCCTCGTGGAGTTCGATTCCGAGCTCCTGGTCCCATGCACCATGCACGATGGATGAGCAAGATCATTTACGCTTTCAAGGTTTGGATGTTCAAGAACCAATTCCGACTGACAAACCGTGAGGAGAAGGCTTTGAGGGATCTCTGCATCTTCGGAGCTCTTCTCTACGTCGAGGCATGGATCACCTCTCCTTCTTCAGTCCAAGCTCCTAGGAGGGACTTGCACCTCATCAAGGCTCTCGTCGACTTCCCTAACCAAGAGATCAGCAAGGCTACATCAGAGAAGATTAAAAGGCACCTCTGGTACCTTGGAGAAGAAACTACAGTCCTGGCCCTTTTTGATGATGCCGTATCCGTTCGAACGAAGAAGGATATGGTCAAGGCAATGTTGGGAGAAATGGACGATGAGGAATAGCCTCCCAAGCGAGCTCAGCACGATCTCGGATTCTTGAAAGATGCCAACCTCGATGACTTCGTGTTACCAAGAAGTCGGGGTTTCTTCGAGAAGGTGCGACTTCCAACGGATTTTGTCCACTATGATCCTGAGGAGTGGCCAAATCGTTTATCAGGAGGCCTGCCGTCTCGTTAATGGTTTGGAGGTTGTGAATGATCATGCTGAACGAGGGGTCTCTCTCGTCAAAACATACAACCGGCTCCTCACGAAGGATGAAGAACAGCTGCAGTTTCTCCTCCAAGTTGTGAGCGGGCACTGGAAGCTATACCCGGACACCCGGAAGAAACCCCTGGCACAAACCTGGCAACAATGAACTGAGTGGTGCCCGTGATACCCCTGTCCTTGAGCAGCTAATACCCACTAAGTTTACTGTTTTAGAGTGGGGGGGAACTGGATGACCAGAACCAAAGTATACTTCCATACGTAGAGGCCACCCAAAGAGTGGCCTTCAAACGCCGTGGACTACCAGTAATTTTTTTTTTTTTTTTTTTTTTTTTCTATATTCCAACTTACTTCCTCTCGGGCATAGGCTGAGAGCCTTAACATTCACCGCTTTACAATGAACAGTGAAGCCCGTGAGATCTTGTTCCAGTCTAGGGAGTGAGACATGTGAAGCACGTAGAGTACAACGAGCACCTGCCATCTTGCCTTCACATGAGGCACGGTGCTCACTCATGGCCCGAAACGACCCAATCTCTGAAGCCACTTCGTTCCCATGCTTCACTGTCTCACCCCCTATACTCGGACTCTCACCCTTACACACACACAACGTCACCTGTTGAGCAGATAACTCACCAGGCATTGCACCCCTATAGCATATTTTGAATATGGGAATATTCATACAGTGCTATTTAATCAGGGAACAATGAGGGTATTTTATTGACGTTTCGGTGGGCTTGTGGTAATGCACTGATACTAGGTACAGCACAAATTCCATCCCAATAATATCTTCCCATTGATACATCGGGATTTGAACCCGGGACCTTTGGATTACCAGGCCAGTGGCAAGACTACTCCACCACACCTCCCCTATATTAAATATTAAACAATCTTCGCGAAAATTTTACTGAATCATTTTTGGACCAAACTGACTTGATGAGAACCCTGAGAGCGGTAAAAAGAGCAATTTTGAAATTTTGCCTGTAGCATAAGGGCCACCCTAATATATATATATATATATATATATATATATATATATACAGTATATATACAGTATATATTCGTTTATTCCCTATACCTCTACAAAGCTTAAACAAAATGCCCCCAAAGTAAATTATTTACATTTAAATGTTTAAATTTTTCGGTAAAAATTATTCCGGCCGGAAGCCGGTTCCTACTAAATTACAGGCTCGATATCGCTCGCCAGAAAAAGAAAGACACCTAAATGGTTCGAAAGACTTTAACCCGTGGAGCCCCGGCTAGTTTTGTAATGTTTGCGCACCAGAACCCGGCCGTTTTTCAAAAAATGGTTTTATTCCAGAAACAATAGCGAATGGGTTAGGAATGAAGGAAAAACCACGAAAAAACGCTCAAAAAGCTTAAACAATGGTCCTACAGAGCCCCCGAAAACGGATTTTACAAGAGTAAAAAATTGAAGGCAATTATCCCAAAAACAACAAGTTATTGCGCGCTCGCGCGCACGCATGTGGACTTTGAGAGTTTTCAACCATCGGCACGGTTGCGTGGGATACGTACACAGTTCCCATACAAATCTGAGCCCTCTTGAGTGGCTACACCTGAGGTTACGGTCGGCGCAATTAGGGTGACGCGTCAGGCGCGTCTCTGGGGCTGTGCGTTACATACATCGCCGATGCGTCAGACACGTCGCTGGGGCTGTACGGGTTAATATTGACAAACTAACGGAGCAAAAGGTTTTGAAATCGCCAAACTGATGGAGCCGAACATTTTAAAATCTCATAGCTAATGGGGCTAAACATGAGGGAGATGGGGTTAACAAAAAAATACCTTCCCTTAAAGGTAGATTATCATAGGCGATTAAAATCCTCTGATGATGTAATACAGAATTTGCCAGATCAAATTTGCGGTATAATGTAAAGAAAAAAACAATTCTGGACCCCCTTCTCCCTCATGTTTAGAATATTACTTTTGAGACATTAAAACATTCGTTTCGTTAGTTTGGCGATTTTGAGACCTTTCGCCTCATATTTTGTTGTTGTCAATATTAAGACCTTTCGTGACATTTAGGTGTCGTTTTTTTCCTGGCAATTGATAGCCAGCCTGCATTTTTAGAAGGAATCATCCTTAGGCCGGGACATTTTTCTACCGAAAAATGTACACATTTATCTTGAAAGGGGATTTAGGAGGTGTTTTAAAATGTTTGATGGAGGTCTAGTGAGGAAACTCAAATAATAAATTAATAAATTTATTCTACAGACCAAAAAACAAGCACTACCCCCTTAACCCCTTCTGTACCGGTGCCGTCCTTTTTACTTAATCCTACTACTATTGGACGATTTTAGTCAGTTCCAAAAGGGCCTCCAACAATTAACAGGCTTCGAACTATAACACTTAACCCTTTTACTACCACAGATCCTTCTTAAACTTCCCAAAATCGTCTAAATATAGCTGGAATAA
Source organism: Paralithodes platypus (assembly GCA_032716605.1). Classification (NCBI taxonomy): domain Eukaryota; kingdom Metazoa; phylum Arthropoda; class Malacostraca; order Decapoda; family Lithodidae; genus Paralithodes; species Paralithodes platypus. The sequence continues at coordinate 21,876,984 of CM064546.1, read as the reverse complement.
CATAAAAATAAGAAAACGAAGCTATTACTGAATTGGTTAAGCCATTCAGCATATGATATGTCGTTTCCTCATTTATTTTGGCTATCATTAAACGTCTTTTGTTTAATTAAGCAGTGATTAGGGAAGCAATGCAATTTATCCGTTCGAATTCAAAGGGCATTTCAAAGCTGAATAAAAATGTGTAATGACAGCCAGAATAATCCTCAATCAGTCTAGGGTCAATTAAATGTTCCTCGTGTAGTTAGGTTGTCGAGAGTTTTAAGGTATAGCTCCAGACAGAAGACAAGGACACTGGCTGACCCTCCTCCTGCCAACACCACCAACATACCCTGTGGAGTTAAGGCCAGGTGTTTAGTTTGTTCCCTAGACCTCGATCAAGCTCAGAATTACATCTCCTTGATCCCCTTGCAAGATAAATGTATACATTTTGTCCTCATAAAATACAGGCTCGCTATCGCTAGCCAGGAACAAATTGACACCTAAATAGCAGGAAAGGTCTTAACAATGACAGAAATGGGGCGAAAGGTCTTAATATATATATGTGTACTGTATATATATGGAATTGAAGACTATCTCCAATTATCTCCCCCATCAATGGACCAGCCTTTTCCATGGCACAGTTTATGAATAGATTAAGGCTTGTAACCCTAGAGATAGCCATCCGTTGTCGGTATTAAGGGGAGAAGGGTCATTTTTCTGGTCCCACTTCTCCCTCGTGTTAAGCCCCATTATTTATTAGATGATAAGACATTCGGCCCATTAGTTTGGCGATTTTAACACCTTTCGCCCAATTTCATTGTCAATTTTAAGACCTTTCATGCAATTTAGGTGTCAATTTGTTCCTGGCGAGTGATAGCGAGCCTGAAATCTATGAAGGAACGGCCGGCACATTTTTCTACCGACAAAATGTAAAACACTATCTAGAAAGGGGGTCTAGGTGGTGATTTTTTAAGCTTGATGGAGGTCTAGTGAGGAAACACACACATAAATAAATGAATAAATTCATAGACCAAAAAACAAACACTACCCCCTCAAGCGAAACGTTGTCAATAAAGAGGGTGTGTGTCCTTGTATGGTGTTTTAAACGTCGTCAATAAAGAGGGTGTGTGTCCTTGTATGGTGTTTTAAACGTTGTCAATAAAGAGGGTGTGTGTCCTTGTATGGTGTTTTAAACGTTGTCAATAAAGAGGGTGTGTGTCCTTGTATGGTGTTTTAAACGTCGTCAATAAAGAGGGTGTGTGTCCTTGTATGGTGTTTTAAACGTCGTCAATAAAGAGGGTGTGTGTCCTTGTATGGTGTTTTAAACGTTGTCAATAAAGAGGGTGTGTGTCCTTGTATGGTGTTTGAAACGTTGTCAATAAAGAGGGTGTGTGTCCTTGTATGGTGTTTTAAACGTCGTCAATAAAGAGGGTGTGTGTCCTTGTATGGTGTTTTAAACGTTGTCAATAAAGAGGGAGTGTGTCCTTGTATGGTGTTTTAAACGTTGTCAATAAAGAGGGTGTGTGTCCTTGTATGGTGTTTTAAACGTTGTCAATAAAGAGGGTGTGTGTCCTTGTATGGTGTTTTTAAACGTTGTCAATAAAGAGTAAATATTAAGTATTAAGAGTATATTAAGAATAAATATTAAGTATCTGGGCAGTGTGTTGAGTAAAGACGGGACTATGGATGAAGAAGTGCGGGAGAGAGTGCAACAGGGGAAGAGGGTTGTAGGAATGCTGAAAGCAGTAACAAGAAATAGGGTGTTCAGTATGGAAGTGAAGAAGTCCTTGAATGACAGTGTGGTAATCCCGACACTGACTTATGGAAGCGAAGCATGGACGTTGGTGGAGAGACTCAGACCCATAGAGAGAGGGGTGGAAATAAGTTTCTTAACCCTGTCCGACATAAGTTTCTAACTTACTGACGGGTTGGCGGAGCGCCCGGTATTTCCCCCGAAACACTCTCTCTTACACTGAGGTACCGGTTGAAGTCGGAGGTATTTGGGGTTGCCACCAACCGACTGATTCTGATCTAACTTACCTAGCTTACTGAGCTCAATATGACGCAAATGCGTCATATAACCTACTTAATGAGATATTTCACTAAGTTCATATGACGAGACCGCATCATATGATACTCTTGGGCATACCGCCATATGACGCGATCACGTCATATATGTCGGAGGGGGTTAAGAAGTGCGTGCAGAGTTACATGGAGGGATAGACAGACGAATGAGGAAGTAAGAAGGAGTTGTGGTGTGGAGGTTGATGTGCTGGAAAGTGTGAAAAGGAACACCTTGAGATGGTTCGGCCATATGGAACTTATGGGAAGCGAGAGAATGACTAAGAGGGTGTACGAGAGCGAGGTGGAAATACAGAGAGGGAGAGGTGCACCGAAGGAGAGGTGGAAGGATGGAGTGAGGAAGTATATGGATGAAGGCGGTGCTGGTTGGGATGAGGGGCGTCGACTGACTGGGGACAGAGGTGCATTGGGGCGGTTCGTTCGTGGCCACCCCTTCGGGGATCACGGCGTCAGGCAATAGATAGATAAAATAAAGAGTTATGTGTCCTTGTATGGTGTTTTAAACGTTGTCAATAAAGAGGGTGTGTGTCCTTGTATGGTGTTTTAAACGTCGTCAATGAAGAGGGTGTGTGTCCTTGTATGGTGTTTTAACACCTTACGAGCGGCCTATGCGGTTTATTTATGTGTACCGCACAGCGGGGTGTTTTTAGCCAAAATAGGGCTGTTTACGTGATCATTTTCATGCCTAAATAAGACCCAGAACGTAAAACAAGTACCTATCCCTGAAAGGGCATAAACAGAGCTTTCGAATGACACCATAACGATCCTTGTATGATGGATAGTTTTCTTGCAATAACCGTGCAACGCGAGTGCAAAAAGCAGGTAATTCGGTACTTTCAGTACATAATTGAGTATGTAGCGAGTGAGAGAGGGAGGAGGGAGCTGAGATTTGTGTCAGTAGGTTCGCCGCGGTGGTCTGGAGCAGTCATACGCTCGCTAGTCTCCTGCCACCACTTGTCTCTCTCTCTCAGCCACATTACGTGCTGAAATTGCCACTCGACCTATGTCGAGCGCCGCCACATAGTCCAGCTTTATTTAACTCGACTTATGTTGCTCGCCGCTA
>CM064546.1:21776360-21868860 GCA_032716605.1 Paralithodes platypus | reverse complement strand
ACTATTCTTACTTCCAAATTTCTTAAGCATTTATCTTCTCATAATCTATATATTAGATCGCCAGTATGGCTTCCTTAAGGGTCGCTCTACTGGTGATCTTCTTTCATATCTCACTAACTCTTGGTCATCCTCCTTTTGGGACTTCGGTGAGACCTCTTCTATTGCGTTAGATATATCAAAGGCCTTCGATAGAGTCTGTCACAAATCTCTAACTTCTAAACTACTCTACTTCGGTTTCTATCCCTCCATCTGTGCCTTTGTCTCTAATTTCCATTCCGGTTGTTCCATAGCTGCGTTTGTGGATGGCCATCGTTCGCTTCCTCATCCTATCATCTCCAGTGTTCCTCAGGGTTCTGTTCTTACTCCTATTCTCTCTCTAATTATCATATATGATCTTCTAAACCGTACCTCCAGTCCTATCCATTAATATGCAGACGACTCTACCTTACAGTATTCAATTAGTTTCCCAGAATGCCCCGCAAACGTAATGAAGCCATAGAACAGTTATCTTCTGATCTAACTACCATCTTCAATTGGGGCAGAGAAAACCTTGTTACCTTTAATGCTTCCAAAACCCAATGTCTCCATCTATCTACCCGCCGTGAACTCACAGTGGACTATCCCATGTTCTTCAACAATACAAAAATCAACCCTTCATCTTCTCGCAGTATTCTTGGTGTCTCTTGTTCTGGTCTCACTTGGAAGGACGATTTTACCAGTCTTGCTAAGGCGGCCTCCCAAAGGGTTCTTTACCACTGCTCAGCTTCTTGCTCTGTATAGGGGCACAGTGCATCCTTGTATTGAGTATTGTTCAGATGTGAGGGGAGGATCTTCTCACACAGCACTTCTAGACAAAGTAGAAAGGAAAGCCTTTCGTATCATTAACTCCTGTCCACTCACCGACTCTCTGCAATCTCTCTCTCTTCGCCGCAATGTTGTATGTCTCTCGCTATTCTATCGCTACTACAATAGTCAGTGTTCCTCAGAGCTCTCTCAATGTATACCACCTCCTCTAGGTAGGGTACGTAGTATCCGTCTTGCAACACAATCCCACCCCAACTCTGTACAACTCTCCAAATCAAGAGTGAAACGTTACTCCCAATCATTCTTCTATTCAACAGCTGAGCTCTGGAACTAGCTCCCTGAATCCATCTTTCCCTCATCCTATGACATAAAAGTTTCAAAACCCGTTTGTCCAGATATTTTGACTCGAACGTTCCTTGATTTTGGCCCTGTCACTCGTTTAATTCTGGGGGAGGCACACGTCACTGGCAGTTTTCCATTTTGTCTCCCTCATCCACAAAAAAAAAAAAAAAAAAAAAAAAAGTATATATATATATATATATATATATATATATATATATATATATATATATATGTACATATATATATATATATATATATATATATATATATATATATACATATCGGTTAACTCTTCACCTTCAGGCTGGAGCCATCAAAGACCACTATCTCACCCCTAACCACCCCCACCTCACACGCAACGCTTTAGAGAAACACACCACCATACTCGATAAAGAAAGTGACTCGAGGAGATTACCAATACTCGAAGCTTATATATCCAAGCCTTACATCCTAACATCAACAACCAAACTCTGGACCTTCAGATCCTTCCTTCTGCCAAAAGGCACTACCCTACAGGGACTAACGGCCCCCCTCGCCCCCCGGTGCCCTTGACGCAGCCCCCTGCGCTTCCTCCTTCAGCTTCGTCTGCTGCCGGCGCCACATGTACTACGCAACTTAGGCCACGCCCCTCGACATGCAGCCAATCAGATTCGACCTCGCCAACCGACCACCACCTTCCCGCATCCAGTGCGCCTGCGTGACGCTGATCTCTCACTAACACACCTAGAATATCTCTCCACCAATAGCAGACATTTGCCCCCTGATTTTCGCCTCCTCTGATCCTCCTCCCTCTATATATACCCTTTCTGTTTACTTTTTATATCATTCTATCATTACTTGATAATGGTGGTTGTCCAGTGAAACTCTTCGTATATCCTGTATCATCATGAACATTAATGTAACCCTGTACCACCATGAATTTTGCTAACCTCATTCATCTACTTCCTGCCACCCAGCGAAAACTCATCAGAGACCTGGAAACCTTGAATAATAACATTTCCAACGCAGAAATTGCCATTTCTTTCAACCTCGTATGTATTAAAGAAAATGTATTACCTGGCTTTACTAACATATATATATATATATAAATATATATATACCGGTATATATATATATATATATATATATATATATATATATATATATATATATATATATATATATATACCGGTATATATATATATATATATATATGTATATATATACATATATGCATACATATATGTGTGTGTGTGTGTGTGTGTACAACTAAATGGATAAATATATATATAGAGAGATATAAACGTGTGATCCTTTGTGGAGGCTAACCTGTTTGAGAATGTTGTGCTCCAATCAATTGTTTGAGTACCGAGTGCCAGGCGATGAAAACATAGTCTCCACGCAAGACATTAGAGTTCATCTTATCTATAAGTTCACTTCCCTTAATGGTAGTAAATAGGCCTTTCTTCGTTATATCTGCCATGACGCCACTCTCAGCTGTCTGAAATTACAAAGGGGGTCTTAAAGTCTATTAATTTTAATAGTTAACAAATCTTGACCACTTACGTCTATAATGCAAAAACGACTGGAGTAGTTGAAGTAATATATTAACCATTTGGGAAGAGTCAGCCAGGGAATAGGTTTGCAAAATTACAGCCCATTTGCTGTAGCCCTTTTGAGTTACAGAGGTTAGGTGTCACGATTTCTGGTCAACCTATAATGGATGAACTATAATAATGCCTTGGTCCTGTCAAATTACATATAATAATGGTTAGAGCGTGTAAGTTCTGTATGTGGTAACCTGGGTTTGCATTCTTGAAGGATTGTATGTTGTCATTAAATTCATGTGGGGGTTATTGGAGAGAACAAAAACAAGGGTGATAATACATACACACACTCACGCACGCACTCGCACACAAACAGACACACAAACACACACACACGCATATATATATACCGGGTATATACTGTATATATATATATATATACAGTATATATATATACTGTATATATATATATATATATATATATATATATATATATATATATATATATATATATATATATATATATATATATATGTATACAGGCAATAGACTCGTTGCGTGGAAAGTGCAGATTTATGATGAACAGTAAAACCAGGGCGTAGACGAACATCTTTATTATGGTTACGTTTCGCAACTATGCATGTTGCATCATCAGACCTAAAATAGAAAAGAAAATGTGATATTTATTAATAACATATTTTTATATTATTTCAACAAATATTATTCTAATATAAAAGCAAAGTGCTAACAGGAAAATTGTAAAATAATATATTATAAGTTTTATATTAATCTAAATTGTAAAATGTAAAAAGCAAAACACAAATTAGCTTTCTTTATTTTGAGTTGGGGGTAACATTTGAATGATAAAACATAATTCGCATCAAATGATTCCTAACAATAGTAAATTGTGAAAGTTATATAAACCAGTAATAATCAGAAATAATAACAACAATAACAATACAAATTAAAAGCTATTACACACAGGGTTATACAAGTAGACCATAACAGCAGAACAGATCGACTGAGGATGTATTGTCACCTATTGTGGGTCTAAGGATGTAGGAGTGTAGAGATTCCATGATGGGGAGGTCGAAGTGGTGCTGACGTGACTTCTATCTAGAACTTTGAATAAGGCTCGTTTGATAGGATGATCCAAAGTGTGTGAGTGTTGCCTAATGGCGCTAAATGATGGTGTGGTGATTGGTCTGCCAGTACGGGCAGATGTACCTAGGTGTTCGTGTATGCGTGTCTTCAGATGTCTCTGTTTTTCCTATATATGACGCCTGGCAGCTGTCACACGTACAGTATATTGGTATATCAGAGAAGATTCTAAAGCAGTGGGAATTTTGTCTTTTATATTGAAAAATTTACCGATTGTTTGTTTTGTTTTAAAAATCACTCCTAATGCAATCTGGGGATAACAGTCCCGAATGAGATTTATATTAGAATAATATTTGTTGAAATAATATAAAAATATATGAATATTAAATATTACATTTTCTTTTCTATTTTAGGTCTGATGATGCAACATGCATAGTTGCGATACGTAACCGTAATATAGATGTTCGTCTACGACCTGGTTTTACTGTTCATTATATTATATATATACCTGTATATATATATTTATATATATATATATATATATATATATATATATATATATATATATATATATATATATAAATATATATATATATATATATATATATATATATATATATATATATATATATACTGTATATATATATATATATATATACAGTATATATATATATATATATATATATATATATATATATATATGTATATACATATATATATATATATATATAAATATATATATATATATATATATATATATATATTATATATATATATATATATATATATATATATATATATATATATATATATATATATATATATATATATATATACTGTATATATATATATATATATATACACCATATTACCAGTCTCGCTAAGGCAGCCTCCCAGAAGCTGGATGTACTCAACCGCCTCAAGGGGTTCTTTACCCCTGCGCAGCTTCTTGCTCTGTACAGGGGCACAGTGCGTCCTTGTATTGAGTATTGTTCACATGTGTGGGGTGGATCCTCTCACACTGAACTCCAAGATAAAGTAGAAAGGAAAACCTTTCGTATCATTAACTCCCATCCACTCACCAACTCTCTCCAATCTCTCTCTCTTCACCGCAATGTTGCATCTCTCTCACTATGCTATCGCTACTAGAATAATCAGTGTTCCTCGGAGCTTTCCCAGTGTATACCACCTCCTCTACATAGGGTACGTAGTACAGGCCTTGCAACACAATCCCACCCCTACTCTGTGCAACTCTCCAATCCAAGAGTGAAACACTATTCTCAGACTTTCTTCTATTCAACTGCTGAGCTCTGGAACTCTCTCCCAGAATCAGTCTTTCCCTCTTCCTATGACATAAATTGCTTCAAACTCTGTGTGTCCAGGCATTTTAGCTCGACCGTCCCTTGATTTCGGCCCTGTCACTCTTTGAAATCTAGGGGAGGCACTCGCTGCAGGCAGTTATGCCTTTTGCCTCCCTCATTGACATAGAACAAAAATATATATAAATTAACTTGTGTCCTCCTTCATTACGAAGTCATTTCAACGTTTGCATAGTCAACTATGTTGTTAAAATAAGTATGTGCATAAACCTTTATCCGTCTTGGTGGTGTATTGGTTAGGGTGGTGTTTAAAGAATTGTGTCTAATAACCCAGGATCGAATCCCTGTGGATCACATATATACTTTCATTAATTTTATTGGAGGTGTTTGGTGTTGGGGTGAAATTAATAAATAAATATATTATGGTGAATTCAATTTGTTCAGCTTGATTAGATTAAAACATACTCGGTTATTCAAGGATGGTTGCAGCATATATTATGTTCGAGACTGTAAAAGGACGACATTGAAACTAAAATATGAACAAAATTATAAGCTATTAATACATTAATATCTACCAGGCATGTCCGCACCTGCCTTTTCTCTATGGATATATCAAAGGCTAGTTTTAGTAAGGGACATTGAATTAAGAATGTTTACTTGAAGTGTTTTTACTTAACACTTTATTGAGTCTTTCTTTGACCCATATGTAGTAGCTTGCAGTTAAGGCACGTTAGGTAAATTAAAAATGTGAAATCTGATATAAACATTGCACATGTTGCAAAGCCGAAACCGTAGCTTACTATGAGTCTAGTAGTCAAAGAATGATCTAAGTTTAATGTTTGGCTTGTACTGTAATATTGCGAGTGGAATAACATATCATCAATAACTGGTCTAAAAATACAAATACAGAATGGCAAGCTATTTGTTTGCCATCTTAAAGTTAAATTTATCGCTATGGTTGACGAAACTATAGACTTTCTGATTAGCACCCCATTCTGTTTTTAAGCATTTAACATTCATAATATTGAATTAGGACATAACAATAACCATGGCTGTTGTTGCTGTTGTTGTAGTAGAGGCCAGGGTGAGATAAAATCTGTGTCTGAGAGGACAGCGAGGTTGGGGATCATCAGCCCACGGGCTCACACCCCTGGGCCAATGCCCCCACCGTTCACAACCTCCCTTGCAGTGCCACCCAATTGGGCGATATCGTCACCACCTACACGGAAAAGTAGTACATGAAAAAGAGACAGACAGAAAGGGCTAAGGTAGGGTAGAGGACGCCAAACCTCATTCTGGACAGGACCTGCCCTCACCCGACCGCGGCTGATAATGTTGTCAGTATTTATTGTTTTATCATTAACCACTAATGAATTCATCATTCAAACACCTTAGATCTACACTTTTGTGATTAAGTACAGCCGTCGGAGTAGGTTCTTTACCATCTTGTGATTTGCATGGTGCAAGTATTACATATTGTTGGGAACAGTTAAGAATTATTAGTTAACACATGTATTCACTCAACTGTTATTAAAATATGGAATGGAAAGTTTACTCGAAATTTGATTAAACCAGCTTTAATTGCATAATTAAACTGACGACTGTACATCACTATAGGATATAAAAGCAGTGTCTACGTTCAATAACTAAAAGTACCAAAAATGCATTAGCTTGTGCCGATCCCCTGATCAGTAGTAGAGTAACTCTGTTGTCCACGATGTCCTGGAGTGTCTGTATGGGCACGGGGTTGTGTCTGACGGCCAGGAGGGACATGAGGTTACCGGCGTAGCTCTTCGTCAGTACCAGGGTTGATAACATCCACACCCCCACCATCACACGCTCACACCACCACCACTCTGTGTCACCTCTCACATCTCATACAAGAAAAACAAGTGCATATATAATTATTTTTCCTAATAACACCCATTCGTGGATAGTTTTTAGAACTCCTATCGGAATATATTAACATTGAGTTTGTATATTGCCTATTTCCAAAATTGATATTGACGCTACGTGTTGGGGACGGATTATGAGGAGAAACTGCAGCGGGTAGTCAAAGAGTTTGGTGTGGTTTGTGGGAGGAGGAAGCTGAAGGTGAATGTCAATAAAATTAAAGTAATGGTGTGTAATAGGGGTGATCGTAGGGTGAATCTAGATGTGAGGCTTGATGGGGAACTATTTGAACAAGTAGAGTAATTTAAATATCTTGGAAGAACAGTAAGCAAGAATGGAGGTATGGAAATGGAGGTAAAACAGAAAGTATGTGAAGGAAGGAAAGTTTTCGGAGCAATGGGAAATATGTGGAAGGTGAGAAATCTCGGAATGAAAGTTAAAAGTGCAATGTATCAAGGAATTGTTGTGCCAACAGTGATGTATGGGGCTGAGGAATTGGCTTAGAAGGCAAAGGAGAGAAGAAAGCTGGATGTGATGGAGATGAACTGCTTGTGGAGTATGTGTGGAGTTACTTGTAGAGACAAATTGACGAATGAAGAGATACGTAGGAGAGTGGGAACATTTGTCTGCCAGAGTGGACAGAAGGGTGCTGAGCTGGTGTGGTCATGTTGAACGAATGGAAGATGAACGGCTTACAAAGAAAATATGCATGTCAGATACAAGGGAATATGGAGGGGTAGGAAAACCCCCATTGAGATGGAGAGACTGTGTAAGACAAGCTTTGGATGATAGAGAATGACTATAGATCAGGCAAGGGAAGTGGTAATAAACAGGAATGAATGGAGAATGCTTGTGAATAGATGAATGTAAACGTGGTTGTTTGGGAGAGAGAGTCATGCGCCAGTTGGACTAGATATTAGTCCATCAGGCGCCTGGCCCGGGGAGCCAGTGGTAGTGAAGGGTGCGCCTGGAAGCATGGTGGGCGGGCTTGTGGTGATGAAACTTCGCTGCGGGTCTGCCTGCGGAAATCAGCGTATTTCTCCTAGGCGACCTAGATGTGTGTGATTTTGTTTCGTTTTGTTTTTCTGATGTGTTGTGATGTCCCTGTTCGGGCCCTGTCTCAAGTCGGCCACCTACATAAAAAAAAAAAAATAATAATAAAAAAAAAAAAAAAATGGGGAAGGTGCCAGAATATATACATACATACATACATACATATACAGTATACTCTGTAATGCATCCTTTAAACAAAATAAAAAAATAAAATAAAATAAAAAAATAAACAAATTAAAATATCATCTCTTAAAGTTTAAGGGGAGGTGGGTGTGTTTTCGGGGCCCCATTCTCCCTTATGTTTAGCCCCACTACTTTTCAAATATGATGGCGTTCGGCCTTGGGGGATTTTAATACTTTTCACCCCATTCTTTGTCAACATTTAGACCTTTCGTACCATTTATGTGTCAATTTTTTTCCTGGCGAGCGATAGGAAGCCTGTAATTTCAGGAGGAACCGGCCTAACTACCGACAAATTTACACAATAATCTTGAACGAGGGTCTAGGGAGTTTGTTTTTAAGCTAGATGGAGGTCTAGCGAGGAGACTAAAAAAAAAAAAAAAAAAAAAAAAAAAAATATAAAATAGAACAACAAATAACCATTGCCCCCCTTTACCCAATATGCTACCTTACCTTGCTGCAATAACACTCTCATGCAGCTTGTTAGGTTAGCTGTTAATCTGTTATGACTGTGCCTGACACCCCTCAGCCATAATGAGAGTACCGCCATGACCATCCAGACCCCCAGCAGTGACCCCAGGATGCCCCCCCACACTAGCCGTCCCAGGGGTAGCAGGAAGCCCCAGGGGTCCACCTCACGCTGACCTCGACCGGCTATGATGAGGTTTGACCCCACCATCATAGGGTAGCTCAAATCTATGACCTGGGATCGCTGGTGAGTGATCAGAAAGGGACCAATACCAAGATCTGCTTCCTGGTGAAAGTACAAATAGTTATTAACTCTTTCAGGATTATGACGCTCCTTTGCATTTTATTCTGGCTATCATTGGATGATTGAATACAACTTAGGAAAGATATATGGTAATTAAAAGGGTAAAGGCTATCTCACCTAACCTTCTGACTTCCATGTTTTATGTAACCCAATCCCGAAGTTTGGCACATCTATTTTTTGATACCTTGGTGCTTGTTTGTCATGCACAGTGATGCTTCAAATATATTGTGATCACTTGTTTTCTATTTATATTGGGCCCCAAATTGTAGATATCCGCACTTATGCAATCTGATTCTTCATATGCAACACATCATTATAATTATTAGTATAAGCATTTTATGTACTTTTGAATCACTTTCAAAAGTAGTCATTGATGCTCTACATGGGGATTGATCATTATTAACTTCGAGAATGAAGAGGAAAATGAGACCGGTTAACAGATAGAGTTGATTGTTACAGTGGATATAGTAAAGTGTATTCAAGCTAAACGGGAACAAAATGGTAGCACTGACTTTCTACAAATGTCCATAGCCAAAATTAAATAAAGACAGCTGCATCACGTAGCAGTTTAGAAAGGCTGTATAGGAAGTATAGAACGTCAACGTTACCATTTTCTGCCAGGTTAGCTTAACTACACTTTAATAATTGTTTCCGAAGGTCTACCTCCTTCAGCAGCATCCCAATCATTCCAGTCCAAGACCCATTACTCAGCTCACGTCCAGCTTCTTGGTCATCTGGAGTCACATACCAAATCCTGAGAAGTTATGCATTACAGGTCTTATTTACAGTATATACTGTACATATGTTACATTACATTAATCTGATATTTATGTTTGTTGATAATCTTATATAATATTTAGAGACATATTTGTGTAATATCTTATTCATAGTTCGCAGTTTAAGCTGTCCAGTTAAAGGACAAACAAAATCGTGGTCATAAAATTAAATTGGAGATTCAAGTGATGACAAGCATAGTTAGAGGAGTTAATCCTGAAAGTACAGAAATGCAACTACATATTCAGAGATGTATGTATGTATATACACAGGCACATACCCCATAGCTAGGGGTGGCAGACTCGAGACAGAGCCCAAACTGAAACAACATTTAAAGTTCCAATTCTTAGGGGCCGGGACCACTTTCGCGCTCCCTCGACCCTTTCTCTGTCTTGTGTATTAGGTGAATTATACAAGGGAAAGAGGATTCCTAGCTTCCTGCCCCCCTAGATAGTGTACAATTATTATTGTTCTATTCAGACGTATTCGTAGTACCGGTAACCCCCGTATGTATTCAGACGTATTCGTAGTACCGGTAACCCCCGTATGTATTCTAGCGAGCCCAGTCGACAAAGAACAACTGTTGATTCAACATTAAGATACTAAACAATATGCGTAAGGGCCTTTCACCTACCCAACCTTGGCCACGACAACACCAACCTTGCACACATAGGGCTATCTGCAGCGTGGTTGTCTACATTTGGTCTGGGGCCTCCTCTTTGTGTCCTCACCACATCTCCACGTGTTGGCTTTCAGGGCGAAAGTTTCAAGCATATACGAAATTGTGTGTAATTAAACAACCGTGTGTTGTCATGGCACCTGCGTGTTACCGTCATCACTCTCGTAATACCGCCTTGCACCCTCGTTACTGTCCTGGCACTATTGTGGCACCCCTGTTACTGTCTTGACACTGTCGTTGTACAGTAAAAACACTGTTTGTCTGATATTCAGATAACCGGAAATCATGCCTAAAGTCGATACTGTCTTATTCACTTTTTTTTTTTTTTTTTTTTTTTGGTGTGTTTTAATGTTTCGACGAGACCTCAGCCTTTCACACGGGCTAAAATAAATTATCCTCAGTTCCATGAACTACTATCTACGTTTATAACTATATGAGTTAATAGAGATTTATATCCTCTATATATCGACCTAACTTCCAAGTTATTTGCATCATCTGATATCCTACATTACATACCTTGCCATCACTGAATACATGTGACCTTAATACTATTGACCTACCTTGATTGACGCTCTACCTCGCGTTAATTTTTACCTCAGGATATTAGCTATAGTTTGAGACTAACCGCTCTGTGTGCGTTTATGTTATATATATATATATATATATATATATATATATATATATATATATATATATATATATATATATATATATATATATAAAATTATCATATTGCATTTATTTAATATTATTATTGATGAAGAATCACCTTGATTATTGTTCACCTATGATCCAGGAATAGTGATATTTATTCCATGTGTATGACTGAGCTTATTTCTATATAAGTAAAGCTCAGATTGTATTTACCTGTGATGTGTACCCTAGCTATAGATGAAATAAAACTTGTGAACCACAATTGTGTATTCTGTGACATTGGTGGAGATTGATTTGATTAAGATTCATATGATTATTGTCAGCTGTGTTCCAGTTAAGTGTTGTAGTTCTAAAGCTTTCCTAAGGTGGAAAGAGTGAACTAACTTAAAGCGTGCAGAATAATAGCATGGCATAACACTGGTGGCAGTGGTGTCTCAACACAGCATAGCGACTTTGATTTTTAAATTTACTCAATCTACCCCATTACATGAATCATCATGACCGGTAAATCGCTTGATATTATTCCATTTAAGCAAGAAGATCACCATATTGCTACATATCTTGAAGTGGCGAAACCTGTCCTTGACATTGTATTCAAGGACGATGATAAGTCTAAAATTCAAAGTTTTGTGATAAAGTTAGGCAGGCATATGTCCCTCGTATCAGGTTATGAGCATGATACTCCACAATTGACCTGGGATCAATTCGAAAGCTATACCTTGGCAGCCCTTAAGGGGACCGACCGGTTAATTTAGGCTTAAAAAACTTGAAATCCTGAAAATACCAATAGGTGTTTACTCAACAAGAGTCAACATCCCTTCATAAGCCAGTGAAATGTTATTAGTGAAAACCCATTGGAAATAGTGTTTTTTTATGTTTTCCAATCTTTTCCGGCAATTCTAAAAACGTTATATAGCGAACATTGAAATTAACATGCTCAGTAACTACTGGCCGTACGAGGAGCATACCTATATAAATCGAAAGAGCGTAAGCTACTCAACAACCTACCATACGCTTTATCTTCTACTGTGCCATGTTCCTGCGTACAATATTGTAAATCTAAAAAACAAAAGTAAAAATGTTCACCTAATTACCTTAAACTTTCACCTGTTTTTCTCAGAACTAATATTGTCGCACTTTCGAATGTTATTCTATAGTTATTATTGGACCTATAGGAATGGTGTATATATCATTGGAAAGGTAATTAAAAACACTACAAGGCCTATAAAGCCAATTTACTCTAGTAATTTAACTTTTTTCACAATATGTCGTCAAAGTTGTAATTTTCTATAAATATATTCGCCTGAATCCGTAATCACCTAAATCGAACAAATACACAAAATATATAAAATATATTTATAGCAACTACAGATACACCTTTTGTGAGTTGTTTGATTACATAAAACATGTGCTATGGGGATTTCTGTAGGAGTTTATCATTTTCTGCAGTGCTATGGTTTTCATTTTTTTTTTTACCTAAATTGCAAGAAAAAAGCAAAAAAAAAAAAAAAAAAAAAATTTGTTTTAATCTAGTTTTATGGTCATATACACCTGTGCCAATTTAATTTAAATTGAAAGTAAGACCTGGAAGTTTGTAATTAACCGGTCGGTCCCCTTAACCCTTCTCTCGGCAACAGTTTCATAATATAAAGTTCTCAGGAAATTTAGATCACATTGTTAGCCAGTTGAACCAACTGGTAGTGACAGCATTTCCCACTGATACTGCTGCTAAAAGGAAAGAAAGAGTGTTTAGTGTGCTGCTAAGAATATTACCCACGTCAGTGCGAGATAATTTCGTACTTTCAGAACCCAAGGGTTATGACGAGGACATGCCAGTATTTCGGCGTATCGTGGCTCTGAGAAAGAGTCAGGAAAGTGACAGGCTCGCCACCATTAACCATGCCAGCATCCAACCTCAGTTTTCTTCAACGCCCCCCGTTCCTCAGAGAAGATGGAAGATTGGGCCAGTGTCCGACCTTCTGATTGGAAACCCTGCAACCAAAAATGCCCTCTAATTTCCCTACAAAATATTTTTCTGAGTAGGTGGATCGTCGTCCTAGGCTACCAAAATTCTGGGGACAAATCCCCTGGATTAAGCCACAACGAGTTGCCACCATCCTTGAAGACGGAACTGCAGGAACCTACGACGCCCCTGAAGAAACTGTACAAATTAATGATTCATACACCACTCACGATAACCCGGATTTTTAATCCGCCCCCACCCACCTGTCACCAAACCGGTGGGGGCTCGTGATGAGACAAGCACAGATCTCTATCTATCTATCTATTGCCTGACGCCGTGATCCCCGAACGGGTGGCCACGAACAAACTGCCCCCATGCACCTTTGTCCCCAGTCAGTCGACGGCCTTCCTCCCAACCAGCACCGCCTTCATCCATATACTTCCTCACTCCATCCTTCCACCTCTCTTTCGGTCTAGCTAGATCTCCCTCTCTGTCCTTCCACCTCGCTCTCGTACACCTTCTTAGTCATTCTCTCGCTTCCCATACATTCCATGTGGCCGAACCATCTCAAGGTGTTCCTTTTCACACTTTCCAGCACATCTACCTCTACACCACACATCCTTCTTACTTCCTCATTCGTCTGTCTATCCTTCCATGTAACTCTGCACGCTCTTCTCAAGTAACTCATTTCCACCCCTCTCACTCTTGGTCTGAGTCTCTTCTCAAACGTCCATACTTCGCTTCCGTAAATCAGTGTCGGGATTTCCACACTGTCATGCAAGGACTTCTTCACTTCCATACTGACCACCCTATTTCTTGTTCCTGCTTTCAGCACTCCTACAACCTTCTTCCCCTGTTGTACCCTCTCCCGCACTTCTTCATCCATAGTCCCATCCTTACTCAACGCACTGCCCAGATACTTAATTGCGTCATATGGCGATTTCGCCCAAAAGTATCATATGACGCGATCGAGTCATACGAACTTAGTGAAAAAGCTCAATAATAAGTTTATGACACGATTTGCGTCATATTGAGCTCAGTAAGTTAGGTAAGTTAGATCATAATCTGTTGGTTGATGGCAACCCCAAATTCCTCCGACTTCTAACGCTCCCACATTGCGAGAAAGACTGTTGTGGAGGAAATACCAGGCGCTCGGGCAACCCCTAACTTTCGTAAGTTTATATGTCTGGGGGGGGGGTTAAAAGAGCTGACGATCACCATCGCCTGACCGTTCAACTTCACCTCACACTCTGTGACTTCACCCCTTTCGAAGACCAAATCCTTGCTCTTCCCCGCATTTACCTTCAAATTCCGTTTTTTGCACACTGTTCCAAACTCATTTACCAGGCCCTGCAACTCCCATTCATTATCGCTCATCAGAACTGTATCATCCGCAACCAGCAGTATAGGCAGCTTCCACTCATTACCCTCCCTTTTCAGCGATACACCAACATCCACTGCTCTTCCTAGTATTTCTTTCATGACTCCATCCATATATACAGTAAACAACCACTGGGACATCACACACCCGTTTCAACCCAACATTCAGGTCAAAGAACTCGCTCTGCTCATTCTCCACACGTGCTGCCGCCTTTGCACCCTTATACATGCTCTTCACTGCTTTCAGCAACTTGCCATATACTCTGTATATTCTAAGTACTTTCCACATACCTTCTCTATCCACTCTGTCATAGGCCTTCTCCAAGTCCATAAAGGCAACATACACCTTTTGTTGCTTCTCCAGATATTTCTCCACAACACAATTCAGGGTAAAAATCTGATCTACACATCCTCTTCCCATCCTAAACCTCCCTGCTCGTCGCCTATCCATTTAGCACAGATAAACCCCCATTTATCATCACCTAACAATTCAAGGTGTTAAATCAAGTTTTTTTATTGCCATGTGTTCATCCCGTTCATTTCATTTCCCCTCTTACTATCGCCAACACCAGTCCACTTTTGGGCCCCTTCAACCATCCCCCATTGTTTCAGTTGATTCTAATAATGCCCTAATTCCTAATCAGGGACAGACAGCTCCCCGCTACGTAGCCACTAACCTTCCGAATCCTGGCCACCATCATTCATTCATTATTTGTCCATCTGGTGGGACCGAGTATGATGGCTATTTAGGATTAGATTTATTAACCACCTTACTTGCTTCCGTCAATTTCGCGTACAGAGCGCTAACTTTCGACCTTGGGCCATCCAAAATTACTTTCTCCAGCGAGCCTAAATTCCTCAACCCAGTTACCCAGTTAGCACCATCAAAACTTCTCAAACCAGGCCAAAGAATGCTGTTACACTACCACCTCCCCATTCAAAACTCCACACCATCAAAATAGCTAAAATCTCAGACCAACCCCTCACCTAAACCTCAGACCAACCCCTCACCCACAATGCTCAACAACATAAGATTGTCCTCAGCTACGACACCGCCAAAGACATCATGCGGTCTCTCCACTCCCATGACAGGAATCATTTAGGTCTCTCAAAACTACTCAAGAAATTCCACGAGGGGTACTGGACCCTCAAATCCTACATTACCGCAAAATTCGTCATCAAAACTTGCCGCGCCTGTGCTCTGCGTGAGACAAGGCATTATGGGAAATCAATCATCTATAAAGACAGCTATGTATGCCAATTACAATCTATTGATGAAAATATAACCATGCTTGCTGACCCTGATATTGATAGCACATGCCTTGCAACTGATAACCAAAACCCAAGTTCAACAGAATCATTGCCTCCCCAAATTTTCCCCATCACCCCTCTTCCTATTCTAACCATTTCCGTCTCTCTCTATGTCATCTCATATTGATTTCTTCAGCGCACCCTCACCCACACGTCGGCCCCGCCCACCACCACCTAAGCCTCGCCCCCCCCCCCCACCTGTAAGCCCCGCCCCACCACCATCAACATCTCCAACCATTGAAAACTTCCCAAAATTTCTCCACCACCAAATCTATTCTTCCTTCCCCAGTAAAACACCCTACAGCTAAATCATCCAAACCTTCTCAAACTAGGTCAATACCAGAAGAAGTAACTATAGTCAAACTACAATATCATTATCTTAAAAATTATCTGTCATCTTCCGATATTTTTCCCTCACCAACTACTCAACCCACTTCACCAACCTTCTCTCATATTCCCTCTTCCGAGTTAGACACTAGTCCTCTTAAAGCAAAATTGCCCTCACGAAATCTCCCCAACCTTCCACTTCCACCCAAAATTTGCCCACACTCATAAGTCAACCTAGTCTCTCACAAAACTTCCACCTCTACCATCCACTCAAACACTCCACCTTCACACACTTCCAGCAAACTTCTCGCACCTTCTAAAACACCAGACCCCCCCAAAACCCCCATTTCACCCTCTCAACCAACAAAGTTGAACCCTTCCATTGCTTTAACTCCTCCTATTTTACAGCCTCCATGCAGACGATCTGGCAGACGTGTGACCCAGACTAAATGGTGGACACCAGAAACCTTCACCCCAAAACCTAAAAGGAAGGCCTCTACCACCAGCCACCACACACCTGCCACACCCAGCCCCCCTCCAGCCACACCTGTCACCACCACCACCACCAACCCGCCGTCCACGCTCTCACACCTACCCGCGACCGACACTCACCTCGTCAACCCACCTGGTCAACCTTGTGACCCTACATCCTCCAAGTTCCTCCCATCTATACCTGAGGGCACTGAAATTCCTGAAGGGCCTCACACCATACATCCATACCAACACCAGCAGGACTTATCTTATTCCAATCTCGAGGACGAGTCTTTTATAGACGATGATGGTGAGATGACGGGGCTGAAAGAAGATATGCCAAAGGAAATAAAGAACCCGTTCCCGCATCCCGAAGAGCCCCAAATATCACCTTGTAGAATTGCAGCCATAACAAGCAGGAGAAGAACCAGAAATAAGTCTACTCTCCAAACCAAGAATCACCTGCACCAGTCGCCCCTAAAGAACCCAGGTAGAAAACGAGATTCACCTGCCCCCTTAACCCGGCAAGTGCGGGAAGACTCTTAAGAGTTTCCCCGGGCGACTGCGGGAAGACTCTTAACCTCTCCGCGGCGCACAGGGGGTTTTCTACAGGGTAAGACTGTGCGCACCTATGATGATTTTGGGACCTATTGCCAATTTCAATAAAAAGTACATCATCGTGTAGGGAATGTTTGCGTGCATCGGCCCATATATATTTGACCCCCCAAAAAATGTCTGGGGGGGGTAGGGGAACGGTCCGTAGTTGAAAAATGTGGAGCGAATGGCACCGCGCGGCTAGATTGTCATCGAGCGGCGAGATTTCCCTGCCGAATATTTACGCGCGCAGGGGATAGAAGGAGAGGGAGGAGGGGGTGGGTTACCGCGTATTATCACGTATATGTCCTTTTTTGAGCCCTTTTAGGCTATGTAGAGTATGTATACGTGTGTAGGGCACCCATATAACAATGAATATGCCTCATAGTGACCAAAAATTGCAATATATAAGGGAATTATAAGAGAATTTTTAGGCGGGAATGAAGATGTGTTGGAGGTTTGGCGGCAATTTATGAGCTGAGAGTGTGGTTTACGCCATACATATCACGTATGTCTTGTACGTAGAGCACTGTCATGCTATAATACAGACTTGTACGTATGTATACGTGCCATATATCAAAATATATACCGCATATAGACCAATTCATGCGATATTTACGCACATTATCAATGAGTTTCTATGCGTGAACCAAGGTGTGAGTGAGTTGTGCTGGGAATGAAAGGGGGAGAGGGTGTGTTACGCCATAAATATCACGTAAATCTTGTATTTAGAGCACTGTCATGCTATAATACAGACTTGTACGTATGTATACGTGCCATATATCAAAATATATACCGCATATAGACCAATTCATGCGATATTTACGCACATTATCAATGAGTTTCTATGCGTGAACCAAGGTGTGAGAGAGTTGTGGTGGGAATGAAAGGGGGAGAGGGTGTGTTACGCCATAAATATCACGTAAATCTTGTATTTAGAGCACTCTCATGCTATAATAAAGACGTGTACATATGTAGGCGTCCCATATAACAAGGAATATACCGCATATAGCCCAATTGATGCGATATTTACGCAAATTGTGAATGTGTTTCTAGCAGACGGAAGCCTGAAAGGGTGGGTTGGGGGTGGGTGGGTGGGAGGGAGGCATGCAGGGGTGCAGTGAGTGAGTGAGTGAGTCGTGGAGAGATGGAAGTCAGGCAGATCATTTGTGATAATTGTGGAGGCGCCCCAGGCGTATTGATGTTTGGTATTTTGAACCTTATGTCTACCAGATGGCTGGTGTTCGTTGCCATCAACAGGTCTACAATAACATGAGTCAGGAATGGAGAGAGAGAGAGAGAAACTGAGACATGCGTATGTCGTACGTATAAATGGACTTCAGAATTGCATTTTTATGCAAGCAGACATTGCATTTTAGACACATGTGAAGTACCACAGAAACATGTAGGCCATTGACTGTAAATAAAGTACTATATTATAGACCACCAGCGACGGTGCTGAGTCAACACAGGCAGATTGCCTTTTGTGATAGAGGGCTAAATATAGACTGGTGTCTCCTTACACTTGCGAAAGGGTAGATTGCCACCAGAGAAACGTTTACTTATTTATTTCGAAGTAATATGCAATCTAAATGTATATTCGAGACCTACTGCAATTATTTGTATGACAGTCATGACTATGTATAATCCAATATACTCGCGTAGGCGAGACATAAGAAAGCTGGTTGAGCAATTTTCGACACCCACACAGTTATTATTCATTTTTATTTACAATATTATACAATACAAATGTATTTGTGAAGAGTATTTTATCCATTATTGTATTTATACCAATTTTGTTCCCAGACAGAGCTGCTGTAGCTGGAGCATCAAGGAGCGGCAAGGGTCACCTCGTGACCGCTTGACCGTGTGAAAATGAGTGGAGTCACACTGAGAGGGGCAATTTTGCTGAGTGTTTGGGCAATTTTTGACAGAATAAAGTTATATAATTACTAATTCTTGACAGAGACAAACTTTTATAAACCTTGGCATGATATAATTGATAATCCCATCAATTTACAAACGTAAATTGGTGGGATAATTCATTTTTTTTTGTATATTGTCATTTCGATTGTAGACACGAAGTTTTGAGTGATATTTGGTATGAGCTCCTGTGGCATGGTTGGTAAGGTCGCGGACTGGAAAACTCAAAGTGTCGTAGGGTAGTGGGATCGAATCCAGGAGGGGGTTATGGGGAAGGTTTTATATTGTCTAGAAAATTTTGATAAATTTTTTTTTTTACAAGATCATGCCATTGTATTCAAACAATATGAAATATTCATAGAATATATCATATTGTAAGAATACAATGACATGACCTTGTTTTTTTTTTGTTTTTTTTATTGTTTTTTTTTATTATCTTAGTAGGTTTGACAGGATTTATTGAAACATATTTATTTTTGTACAATTCATTTGAGGTAAGAAAATAATTATATACACATTACTTTGGCTAATAACAAACATATATATTGATATACTAAAAAAATAAGGTATATTACATGTAAATCTTTGAAACTTATAAACTAAATAATGAAACATACAATTATATAATGTAAAAGCTATATCACAGGGACATCTTTGGAACTTATACATTATATAATATATATGTTACATTATGAGGTAGCGTGATCAATTAGGTCAGGTCAGGTAAGGTAGGGCGCGAGTCCAGGGCAGGGCAGGGCAGGGGGTGAGTCCAGGGCAGGGCAGGTGGCGAGTCCAGGGCAGGGCACGGGGCGAGTCCTGGGCAGGGCAGGGCAGGGGCCGACACTCAGTAGTTCTTGAAGGTGTGGTAGTCCCTGAAGCAGTCACCCAGGCAGAGTGGAACTTTGCACTCGGCGCACATTGAGGTGACTCTTTTCGTGACATGGGGTTTCCTGACACTGGAGCTGCAGACGGTGCACTGCGCCTGCCTGTGGCGAGTGCCAAGCATCTCAGTGTTGATGGGGTAGTGTCTTTCGACACCCAGCTGGATGCGGTCAGGAACATGATCCCCACGCCATGCCGTACGTCTGTGAGTGGTGGTGCCATACTTCTCCAGGAGTTGGTAGGAGACGTTGTACACGAACTCCCGGATTTTCAGCTTCTGGTTTGGGGCCATATCCTTTTTCACCAACCACAAGTTGTAGGCGTTCAGCATCGTTATGTCAACTAGGTGGAGGAAGAGCTTGTGATACCACTTCACAGTCTTCCTCAGACACTCAACGCCTGACAGCTGACAGTCAGACTTGTCCACCAGGCGCATGTTTTTTGTGTAGTCCACTACCATGTCGGGCTTGTAGATTGTCTTCCTGGTTCGGTAGTGGATTTTGCCAGAATCCACCTGGGCACCTGTGTGGACGGTGGAAAGCAGGTGGACGTCTCGCTTATCCTTCCACTTCAGGGCTATCAGTTTCCCACACTTCTCGAGCTGCTTGTATTTCTGCCCCTTTCGTCGCCTTCTTCGCACATGCCTCTCGCGGTGTTCCTGGGCCAGGTCGTCTTCTGAAGGTGTGTCACTGGAGGAGGCATCTGTGAGAGGAATGACATCACCTGTGAACTTTGGCATAAACTTTCTTGTCTTTCTGACAGTCCCACATGACCCCGTTTGGTTGTCATAAAGAAACTGGCAGAGAGCAGGAGTATACCAGTTGTCAGTGTAGATGATGTGGCCTTTGCCCAGGTAAGGTGCCAACATTTTCCTGACGATGGCACCTGACATGCCCATGGGGTCATTGGCAGCGGCTTTCGGTACGTCAATGTCAGTTCCTGTATACACGATCATGTCAAGCACTATTCCAGTTTCACAGTCGCACAACACGAAGAGCTTGATTCCGAACCTATGCCTCTTCAAGGGGATATACTGCTTGAAAACAAGACGTCCTTTGAAGAGCACGAGCGACTCATCAATCACCAAATTGAGGAAGGGGTAAAAGTATTTCCTATACCTCTCCAACAACATGGTGAACACATCCCGAACTTTCCATATCCTGTCAATCCTGTTAGGATTTTCGTTGTCTGCAAAGTGCATAAATCTTAGCAGCAACACAAATCTGTCACGAGTCATGAACTTATTGAAAGTTGGGGTGGCGATGAGAGGGTCGTGCTTCCAATAGTGTTGCAACACATGCTTCTTGATCAGAGGCATGAGGAACAACAAGGCAAAGAACGTCATAAATTCTTCCACAGTCGTATCCACCCAGCCTCGTATTCTCGCTTTTGGAGAAAGGACGTCCAATCTGCCAAACACCCACCTGTAGTAGGCGTTTGTTTGGGCAACGATGTACGTCATTACCTCCATGTCGAAAAAAGCGAGGAAGAAGTCGCTTTCGTTCGCTTGATCATCACAGGGCCAGTCGTCAGTTGTTCCTGACGTCCCAGGATTGAACTGGGGCACGTCAGGTACAAAATTGACCCCGTCAGACCAATCGAACGAAGGCAGCTCAGGGATCGGAATGTCGTCTGCGTCTGCTTCATCGTCTGAAATATCGCTTCCATGGTCGCGATACAGCACTTCATCATCATTACCCTCCTCTTCACTTGACAGACGATGCCCTTCCTCATTTTCGTCACCGACGTCGGACTCACTCCCACTGTCCACTCCCAAATCCCCCCACCCTTGGTCCCGTGCTAGGGCTTCGTCGTCGAAACCCGGGCTGCCAATGTCCTGCGAATCACCATCAAACAGCAGGGCGGCATACTTAGATGGTGTCAGAGTTTTCCGGGTCACTTTGGCACGTGCGGGAGTCTTATGGACAGGGACAGCAGAGGCGGTGGCAGGGGCGGCGGCAGGGGCGGCGGCAGCGGCGGCGGCAGGAGCAGCAGTGGTGCGTGGCCTTGATGGCAAGATGATGGTGGTGCCTGTCGCCCTTCTCTCTGTTCCTTGGGCAGGGGCGGCATGGGCGGCAGGGGCAGCAGTGGTGCGTGGCCTTGATGGCAAGATGATGGTGGTGCCTGTCGCCCTTCTCTCTGTTCCTTGGGCAGGGGCGGCATGGGCGGCAGGGGCAACAGGGGCAGCAGGGCCGGCAGGGACACCAGGGCCAGCAGTCGCTTTCCCAGTCGCTTTCCCCTTCCCCTTCCCTGTTCCTTGGGCAGGGGCGGCAGGGGCGGCAGGGGCAGCAGGGGCGGCAGGGGCGGCAGGGGCAGCAGGGGCGGCAGGGGCAGCCGGGCCAGGGGCGGCTGGTGGTGGTGGTGGTGGTAGGGGCACTGTGGCTGGCGTACGGGTTCTCTTCCCTACGCCCGTGCCTTTCATTTTTCCTGCCCCCGCAGGTAATGCAGCCCTAGGGCGGCCTCCTGCATCGCTGGTACCGGTGGCAAGGGTGGCAGGGATGGCAGTGGTGGCAGTGGTGGTGGTAGTGGTTGTTGCAGTGGCCTGGGTCGTGGTGGCAGTGTCCCGAAAAACCAATGACCTCTGTGCCATTGCCCTGCTTGCACGTGTTTTTCGTGCTTTGGGTGCTGTTGCTTCGTCCTCTGAGCTGTAGGGCGTGTCGTACTGGTAGCTAGGGTCTTTGGCAGCCACCCTCTGCCTTCCACGGCGGCTAACACCACCAGAAGGAGGGCTGGTTGTGTCATCAGGGAGCGAGCGTGAGGGACGTGTGGGCTCCATGACTAGTGCGTGGTTACTGGTGCGGTGGTGCTTGCACGAGTGCGGGGCGAGCGTTTGGCGGGATAGTATCGAGAGTTGAGATGTAGTACTATACCCACACCAATTTTCAGCCGCCTGGCTATAAACGCGCGGTTTTGGTACGTGTTCAAAGTCTCTGCTCTTAAGAGTCTCCCTGCAGTGCGCCGGGGGAACTCTTATGAGTCTCCCTGCAGCTCCCGGGTTAAGATCCTGGGCATAAAAAAATCCATTTAAAACACCCCCAATAAACTTGAACCCTTTTTATTTATTTTTTTTTTTTTGCCCCTGGGCCATGCCAAATATCACTCCTCCACATCCCCTCCTTCAGTTATCACCTACTTTCCCTGTTATTCCCTTATTCTGTGGTCTATTATCGTGCTAACATTAGCGAGTTGGTAGCAGGGCGTTGTCATCACTGTTACCAAGCGTGGGAAAGAGCGAGAGAGAGACTATTGAGTAACAGTGTCTCTCCAGACAAGGGGAGGGGAGGAGGGGAGGGATGTTGCCTCAGCCATACATTATGTAACTCCCGGCCTGTATCGACGATTTTGACCATCCAAACGCTGTTTCCACTTGTTTTATTGCTGTAACAGGTTAATACCTTTATAATCAACCTAAAATAGGCGCATATGGATAAGTATTAATGCTATTTATGGTAAAATAACGATGTTAGTGATGGGAACAGCTCAAATACGTGCACACAGGCGTGTGGTGTCTCATACCCCCCATGTGCACGTCTTAGGTTAAGATACGTATCCGGATACGGCCCACATCCTCTCGTTAATGACCCCCGGGCGCTAGATAACAAATGGCCGCCCTCATCAAAGATCAGAATGCCCAGCCGGAGCCAGACTTGGATTATGACGAGTCCTATTTTATGGAATTACGACATCAACCACCTCCGATTCCGTCCATCTACCCAGGCAGAAATACCTACCAATATCATCACCAAGAGGGACAACAACTACAACCAGAATATTCCAGCTAACAACCAGAACATTGCATAAAAGCCTACAAATATTAGGAAAGCTGCAAAACTGTAAATCATTTATCAAGTACTTATCCAAGCTCTCTACTACGTATTTCTAAAATAAATAAAGTAGAAGTGCCTCTTTGCCCAAAATCAAAACGGCAAACCCAACTCTGCGATGGGTTACCATCATTACTACTATTACTATCATTATTACTACTACTACCTCTAACTTTCACTCTGTTGAACACCATCTCTCCTCCTACAAACCTGATCTTCTCTTCCTCACCGAAACTCAGATGTCTATAGCAACATCCAGCACCCCCTTCTCTGTATCCTCCTACTTTCTCTATCATAGTTTCAAAGCCAAAGGCAGATGTTGTGCATATGTGCACAACAAACTCACTTGCTCTCGTGTTCCCAATTTTGACTCCTCTGAATTCTCAACTTTATGGCTCAAACTTTTCTGTCATTCTCTTACTAAATATTTCTGTGCTGCCTATCTTTCCCCTAACTCTACCAACTTTCCCAAATTCTTTGACTATCTAAACTCTACAGTGGAACACATTCTATCCATTTCTCCTTTCTCAGAAATCTCCATCTTAGGAGATTTCAACGTTTACCACCGCCAATGGCTCTCCTCTCACACTACTGACCAACCTGGTGAACAAGCCTATGTCTTTTCTATCCTAAATGACTTAGAGCAGTTAGTTCAGCAACCCACCCGTATCCCGGATCGCCTCGGAGATCGGCCCAACATTCTTGACTTGTTTCTAACTTCTAACCCTTCTTCTTATACTGTCGATCTTTTCTCTCCTTTGGGCTCCTCTGACCATAAACTTATCTCTGTCACCTGTCCTATCTCTCCAGTACGGCCACCTGATACTCCTAGCCAGCGGCGCTTGTGGCACTTTGGCGCTGCCAACTGGGAGGCTCTCCGGCAGTACTTCTTTGATTTCCCATTGAATGATTTCGGCTTCCGTGGCCGGGGACCCTCGGAGAGTGCTGAACGCATTACCGAGGTAATCCTATCGGGCATGGAAGCATACATTCTATTCTCTTTCTCTCAGACTAATGCTAAAAAATCTTGGTTTACTCACGCCTGTTCTACTGCTGTCCGCAATAAAGAGGAAGCATTCAAACGGTACCGATGCCTTAAAACTCAAGACTCATTTTTCCTATGTTTCTACCCAGAATCAAACCAAATCTGTTCTTCGACTTGCCAAACACTCTTTCATCAATAATAAATGCACTGAACTATCCAACACTAGCTCTTCCCAAGCTTTCTGGCATCTAGCCAAAAACCTCTCCAACAATTTTCTTCCTCGTTTTTCCCTCCCCTTTCCCACTCTGATGGCACAACCATCACTTCTTCCTCTGACAAATCTAAACTCTTTGCTCAAACTTTTGCTAGAAACTCCACCTTGGATGATTCCGGTGCTATTCCTCCCTCCTCTCTCTTACTTATGCCTAGTATCCTAATCTCTTCTAGTATAGTATATGAAAGTCAGAGGGTTAATGAAGATAGTTGTTACCCTCATAATTCCAACAGATCCTTCCTAAATTGTAAAACATCGTCTAATGATAGCCAGAATAAATTGTCAGAATGCGTCATCATCTTTATATGGTTAACTGTGTCAGCTTGCCATCATTTGTTTCATTAACCCATTCAGTACCAGTGACGTCCTGTTCATTATATTCCGGCAACTATTAGACAATTTTATGCAGCTTAGGAAGGACCTTTACCATTTA
The DNA here is from genome assembly GCA_032716605.1 of Paralithodes platypus. NCBI lineage: Eukaryota > Metazoa > Arthropoda > Malacostraca > Decapoda > Lithodidae > Paralithodes > Paralithodes platypus. The sequence goes on along the minus strand of CM064546.1, from coordinate 21,843,396 downwards.
AAGGGTTACAGACTTCTTCATCCTTTTAGCCATCATATATCCTTCCTAAGCTTCATAAAATCGTCTAATTATAGCTCAAATCAAATGCAAAAGATGTCACCGTTACCGAAAGGGTTAAGGGGAGATTTCCACTTGAGGGATTGTTTTCTGAACCCCTTTCTCCCTCATGTTTAGCCCCATTGTTTTTTGTTTTACATTTTAAAACATTCCACCCATAGTTTGGCGAGTTTAAGAACTTTCGCCCCATTTATGTCAATTTCAAGACCTTTCGAGCCATTTAGGTGTAGATTTTTCCTAGCGAGCGATAACGAGCCTGTAATTTAAGAGGATCTAGCCTTTGGCTTGGCCATTTATCTACCGAAACATGTAGCAATTCATCGTGAAAGGGGGTCTAGGGGGTGTAATTTTAAGCTTGATGGAGGTCTAGGGAACAAACTAAAAACCTCCTCTTAAGAAGACTTACGTGAAGTTGATACCCTTGGCCACATTCTCCAACACGGAGGCATGGGCTGCGTATAAGGTGATGTTCTTCCCTCCCGGAGCACCAGGGGCGGCAGTCACCTCAGATTTGTAAGTTGGTCGATGAACCATGGCTACCAGTAGCTCAGGTGCCTCAGACAACCTTAAAAACAAAATAACAAATAATAAAAAAAGGAAACTGTTATGCCGGGATATAATATTTATATCTCGTTATCAAGTCTGCACTAAAATCCAGATATGGACTTATAGACTGTAAATTTCCTCAACAGGAACACATCTAACACGTTCTTATTCACAGCCACAGGTATTCAAGTAGGTGCTACGAAACTCAATGAACACACGCATGTAATTTAAACACATGTAATTTATATTATTATTTCTTCTTGTCATAAGCTCCTGATCTTTCAATACGTTGCATAATTATTTCTATATTGAGATCACGTATATATTGAGCCAAATAAGGACTGAGAGTTAGCTTTACTATTATAAGGAACAGTAAGCAACACAGGGAATGCATAAATATTCAGTCTCGAATCAAGAACACAAATTAAAACCTATTGTGGTAATATGTTAATAGGAAATATACAATTAATATACTGTATAGAGAATCACGTAACATATAGAATCAACCCTTGACAATAATAAATATGAGAGTTGAGTGTCTAACATATTCTTATTCTTTAGAACACGACTTTCCCCAGGTAAGAGGAAATTAGGTGAGTTGAGATGGCAAACAAGTACAGGCACGGTTGGTTCGAGTAACGCTCACAGGGGGTGAGGGGCGCTCGTGGGCAGGTAAATCAACCCAGGTAGGGGTGGCTAATGACCAGGTAAATAGCTCAGGTCATTCACGTTACTGTGGTCTTGGGAATTTTATTTACTATTAGTGCGACTATGAACTTGATATTCAGAATAAGAAGCTGAAATTACGGGGAATGATATGCGTAATTTATTTTACAATTCAACTTGTTATTAACTTATTTTGGAAGAAAATATGATCTGAACGTATGTCTCTTCAATCAATATATGTAATAATATTAAATCGGGTCGAGGAATTCAGATGTAATATTTACTCTATGATTATGAATAAATCAAGGATCAATATCTCTTAAGCGAAAATGGACAAACAGTACAGTTAACAGAACTAGAGTAGTTAAACAACACTGGAGAACGCTTTATATAAAATCAGCGCATACGAATAATTAAGTACAATATTAATTATCAGTTAAATGGCGTACACTACAAAGTTGTACTAAATGAAATTCCCGAAAAGGTATAATAAGATATCTGAACGAGTTAACAGAGTCTTGTAAGAATTCACACAAATAAGCGGTGTATTCGGATTGATGAATAATTAGATAATCGATCTATTGCAAGACTAGAATTCCTAGAGACCTAGACGATAAGAATCAAAATTATCTACATCAATAATCAAATAAACATAGATACGGTTCATATAATAATGGAAATCACGCTTAAACAAACGAGCATAGATTTAGGAGTTCGGGAAGAAGGTATGTATAATAATCAAATACAATTCTTCACAACAACGGGGGACTGAGATAAACAAAATATGAAATTGAGCGTACGTTCTAGGTAGCAGGTTATTATTTAGAGAAGGGAATAATTACACGCTATACACTCCGACTTCAACTTGTAACATACATAATAGAATTGGACATATACAAGGAAAATCTGTGAGTATTGGGCTACGTGCTTTTAGTGAACACAAGTATGTAACGTATGCGTAGTACGTTCTAGGAAATAAATATCAAAGTTGAACACTTAGATCATAGGCACAGATCTAGATAACAATTACTACAAACTCTGAGAGATTAACACATACGCAATGGAGAAGGATCTTGGACACAGATCTCTAGATAATTAAGCACTGCAATATTTACATACTTTAACCTTACCTTCACATCAATAATCACAACGTAAGATACTCAGAAACACTTAGGGTAATGGAGGAGGGTAGAGACTGCGAGAAAGTCTGGCCGACGTTGAACGTAAGTCCACAGGGCAGCACTTCAGGTAGAACGTAGGTCCACAGAGCAGCACTTCAGGATGAACTGCTTCTCACAATCAGAACTTCAGGATCCGGACTTAAGAAGGCACACAGCAGGTTCGGCGAGCTCTCAGGGCAGGGGGGAAGGCAAGACAATTGTTCCACTGCTGTTATATGTCCCGTTCTTATTCAGAGTTAAGGACATTACCCCAGTGGTTGTTTGCTTACTTTTCCTATATTTCATTGAGGCTATGTTCGACTTAATTCTTGCCTCTTACTTATAGGAGTTCAAGGCAAAAGGGATATTGTAATACGTTGTGATCAAGTTTGTGATGATAAATACTTAACTAATACATACATGGGAATTATTATTAGGTACATACATACAATAGCTATTTTATTCAACACTTAGGTGTTCGTTACGTAGCCTAGTATACATAATGATAATGATTAAACTGATTCCTTCATAATTGAAGCTCTTTGGCAAACTTGGTAATAGTTTGCCTATGTTGTCTTCTACTATTTGGTTAGATGGTTCTCCAGGCACATCATAATTTATAGGCCTCCTTAGCTCCATTTCCGGTAGCATTCAGGCCTTTGGTGCTTTATTTGCATAAGCATTTCTTTGTTATACTGCAAACCCGGGGTCTGAGCAAATGGCGGCTGGTGATTGGCGGATGTGTTTTGAAACCGCGGCCGTGATAGGACATTAGGATTTCCCTTTTCCTGGGTTGACTGTCCTAAATGTCCCGTGTCCCATAGAGTCTGGGAAGTTCCTGAGGTCATGGGGTGCTCGGGTAAACTGACCCTTCTTTGCTCCCTCCTTACTTTTATGTTTGCAATCTTACATGCACTGGAGCCCGTTCTTGCCAACCCCCTCACTTCAGAAACAAAATTGGCGTGTACATTTACAGCCCATATGCCATATCCTTATTTGAGTTACAGAGGTTGTTGGTCAAGATTTCTGACCTCATTATAGTACATAGGCAAGAGTTCAACAACCCTAGTGATCTAACTATAGCCTGTTTCTTTACAACTGACGGTACATTGCATATGTTTCCATCAAGATCTCTCGGTTATTTTGAAGATTATGTAGTGAAATATGGTGCTAATTATATAAACTTGGTCTAAATATGATGCTGAAACAGTAGTTTCACCTTTGTCCATTAAGTATCGAAAAATTACCTGCTAAGGGATTCAATTCATCGTCAGCTGATAAGAATTAGAGTAAATATTATGCATTAATAAATAGTTAACCCCCACCCCCCAAAAAACCCCCAGATAGAACTATAATATAAAAACACATATACTGTATATAATAATAAATAAATCATGTAAATATATTAATGAATAAATACATTAATACATACACATATATAATTAAATACACAATAAATAAACAAAAATAATAATAAAATACATAAATAAGAATTAACAAGAGAAGGCGGCAACTTAAACAAACAATCCAGGGCAATATTGCTCTATGCATTAATAACATTGTGTATCATTAGGCGATTGTGTACAGGTTGGAATGAAGCTCTAGGAACCAATGAAGAATATACCCTCAATTAACCCTGTAACTCCCACAAGTCCTTTCCAAGGTTAAGGGACAGTAGTTTTTTTTTTTTTTGGACCCCCTTCTCCCTCGTGTGTAGCCCCATTGGTTTTGACATTTTAAGACGTTCGGCCGATTAGTTTGGCGATTTTAACACATTTCGCCTTATTCGTTGTCAATTTTAAGACCTTTCGTGCCATTTAGGTGTCGATTTTTTCCTGGCGAGAAATAGCGAGCCCGTAATTTTAAGAGGAATCGGCCTTCAGCCGGGACATTTCTCTACCGAAAAATGTACAAGTTTATCTTGATGGGGAGGTCTAAGGGGTGTTTTTTTTAAGCTTGATGGAGGACTAGTGAGGAAACTAGACAAAAACAAAAACAAATATATATACCAAAACATAGCCACAACCCCCTTAATGCAATCGTCAAATCATAATCAGAATGAAACTGTGGTGGCGTCATCGTAATACTGATTTGGTTAACCCCTTCAGTACTATGACGTCTTTTTGTCTTCTATTCTGGCTAAAGTTAAACCATTTTATGCTGGTCAAGGAGGCCCTATGTTATTTTATGCTGGTCAAGGAGGCCCTATGTTATTTTATGCTGGTCAAGGAGGCCCTATGATATTTTATGCTGGTCAAGGAGGCCCTATGTTATTCGGACGGGTTATCGATATCGTAATTACCCCTTTGAGTCCTAGAGGTAAATAATAAGCGAAGGAAAATCGTCTAATACAAAAACAGAATAAGATTACGTCATCGTGCTGATGGGGTTAACCTATCCGGTAAACGATGATGTGTTTCTTCATTATATTTTGGGTATCATTAGACGATTGTATTCAATAATTAGACGGATAATTGATATATCTAAATGAATCAGGATATTTACCATTGGATTTCCATTGAATGTCGTTTCCTCGTATAGCTATGGTAAACTCGGATGCCATAGTTTTTTGCCTCTCTCATAAATAATCGTGGACTTTACCTATTTCTAATTATGGAATTATGTCTCTGGCAACGAATTTATGAATATAATGTTCTATACATCAACTACATAACTGTATATACTATTTATTGAAAAACAAGGTATATCGATACATCAACCAGATGGTTATAATTGCACAAAGAAAAACATAGGGGGTTCACTAATTCTTATGAGTAGACTAGAAACTATTGTATCCGAGTTTACTTGGCCAACTCGAGGCAAGTGTTATCGAGAAATCTACGCACCCATCATTTGCCTCACTTTAGCAGAAAGTGACTACATTACTTGTTAGCCAATTAATACTAACGTGCTTGTCTCACGTTTCACATATTAACGTCATGTCAATTATATTGTACTTACTTATTAAATTTATCTGGAAACAAAGATATAGTGCCGCTAAAGACCAGTCCTTCTTGTTCACTCCATGACGCTACTCTTACTGGTTGAACTCTAGGACCACTGTAAGGCAACTCCACATACACATCACATCTACAACAGTATAATAATTTGTGTTGGAGAATAATTAAGTAATACACTGTTCATATTATTGTATGTTTCTTATGATAGAATAATGAACAAAATGTGACAAATAAACCGTAAGAGTAGTTTGATTATATATCAATTTTGCATATGTATCTCTTAAATTAAATAGGTAGATTATAGTTTGTAAAATTTCACACTGAATCATCCTGATTGCAGATAACTTACGTCAATATAATATAATTTCCAAAATGACATAGTATGTGCTACCTATTTAGTTGGTGTTGCAGAAGTCTTAGGCTATACATCTTAGTATTTCGAAATTTAGGATGAGTTTATATCTAAGTATTATTGGTCATTTAATGAGAAAGAACGAAACTTAATGGTTAATTTTTTAGCTTATGCTGACAAGTGTTTGTTCTTATTTTTAGCACTGATGATGGAGAATTGATGCTCCGAAACATCTGGTTAATACAGAAAATGTTCACGGCTGCGCTCGTCCTACTCTTCCTTAATTAAAAGTTTGTTTAACCAGACCACTGAGTCTAGAACAAGACTCTCACAGGGCTGGCCCGAAGGATTAAATCACATTGCGGTTAAAAGGTTAAAATGGCGGAGATACCGGATTATGGGAAATAAGGAACAAGTCGGAGAGTCAGATAAAATGTCAGCAAGGGATTTATTACCAAAGTAAGCAGTACGATAACTGGAATAAGCAGGGCAGTTACTAATGACATGATGAATAGTGAGGGGAGTACGACAAGTGGTGCACTCAGGGGACGGATCATGATGGGTGGACATTAAGAAACCATGGGTTAGACGTGAATGACCTATTCGGAGTCTCGTTAACAATACCTCCTCACGTCTATGAGACTGAAAGGAGGAGGGCCAGGGGCGCACAGTAGGTTTAAGGGCACGAAGTTTATTTGTACAGGGAGTAGCCTCCCAAAGAGACTGCCATGTAGAGAGGATATAAGGCTTCAACAAGGACAACCAGTCACCTAAAAGGAGATGATGCTGTCTTGGTAACAGCAGCTTTCGCAGCCTTATCAGCGTCTTCATTACCCTGAATCCCAATATGGGCGGGAATCCAGCAGAGCTGCACCCTCATGCCATTTGCGCGTAACACATGAAGAGAGTACTTGATGGATGATATTAAAATGTGGGAGGGAGAATAGGTACTGAGGGCATCAAGAGCAGTATGGGAGTCGCTGTAAATGACAAACGTCTGTGGAGGCAGACCGTGAATAACGTCAATGGCAGATTGGATAGCAAGGATCTCGGCAGTGAAAATTGAGGCATGTCGTGGGAGGGAAAATTGAAGGGTGGCGGTGCGAGAGACAGCTGCAAGCCCAACACCAGCAGGGGACTTGGAACCATCAGTGTATATGGCAACATTGGGGCCCTTACGGCGTATGTGTTCAAGGGCGTGTTGATGATGGTGGCTGGGTACAAACGGATACCTCTTAGATAAATAGGACAGGTGTATGCAAACACTGGGGAGGGAAATAGTCCAAGGGGGAGGACGATCTACGGGAGGGGAGACAGAAATATCTAGACCAGTGGTATTGAGAAGAAGGGTAGCACGGCGAGCGAAGCAAAGGAAGCGTAAATTTAAAGTAGAAACGTCAATGGTGTGGAAAAGGGAATTGGTGGGAGAGTCACTATATTGGATCTTTAGGGCACGACGCATTGTAACTAAGTTTCTGTGGAGGGAAAGTGGGGGTTCTCCACTTTCGGCTAAGAGGGACACGGTCGGGGAAGATCGGAAAGCACCAGTGCAAAGTCGTATGCCTTGTGTATGAACAGGATCCAGAGTTCTTAAGGCGGAGTCCGAGGCAGAACCATAAATAGGACAGCCATAATCAAGGATAGACAGAACAACGGCTTTGTAAAGCATTAATATGGTGGAACGCCTAGCACCCCAGGTAGTGTGAGACAGCTTTTTTAGGAGACCGAGAGCTCGCGTGCCTTTACATTTGATGTAATGGATATGATCTTTCCAATTAACTCCCTCCGACATATTATGTTCCAATAAATCCGAGGAGGCGGGAGCCCCAGGATCATTGCCACTGCCTCGCACTACACTCACAACAACACTGCGGCCGTTAGAATTATCGGAGGAGGCTGAGGTTGCCCCCAACGGTTTTATCGTAAGCTAACTTATCGGACTTACTGAGCTCATATGACGCAAAATTGCATCATAAACTTATTGGAGAGGCATAGAGGTAAGTCCATATGACGCGATCGCATCATATGAGTTTTTGGTTATAAGTTCCATATGACGCGATCGCGTCATATATGTCTGGGAGAGTTAAGGTGTTGGTCAAAGATTAACCCCAGGAATTTAACGCTCGAGTGGAAAGAGAGTAGAGAATCCCCCTTTCGAAGTTCGATGGTCTGGTCGCGGAGCTAGCGCTTATCTCGGAAAAAAACAATTGCCTTGGTCTTCTCCGCTGAAAACGTGAAGCCGACTGATGAGGCCCAAGCAACAACCTTCTGAATGGAGAGGTTGAGAATGCGTTGAGCATGACGAAGTGTGCGGGTGGTCCAGTATATGGTAAAATCGTCGACATACAAGGATCCACGGACGCCTGGTGACAGTTGGCGGATAACACGATTTATGGCGATGGCAAACAGCATGCTACTTAGTACACTGCCCTGGGGTATGCCATTGTGGAGAGGGAAGATGGCAGAAAGAATATTCTCCACACAGGTTTGGAAAGTGCGTTTGGTAAGGAAGTTAGAGATGAATATTGGGAGATGACCGCGGGCACCACAATCATGGAGGGATTGGAGTATGAAATGTCTCCACGTAGTATCGTAGGCCTTCTTTATGTCAAAGAAGACCGCAACAGTGAACTGTTTCCGATCAAATCCCTGTCTGACTTGGGCTTCTAAGAGTGCAAGGAAGTCTAATGTAGAACGGTTCTTCTGGGAACCGAACTGAAGAGGGGTGAGAACCGAATGTTGGCGAAGAAACCAATCAAGTCTAGCGTTAACCATTTTCTCCATTAATTTACAGAGGCAGCTCGTGAGGGATATTGGTCGATAATTGGCGGGGACGCTGGGATCTTTACCAGGTTTCGCTATAGGGATGACAATAGCATGTCTCCAAGAGTCAGGAAAAAGGTTGTGGGTTCATAAATGGTTATAAAGTTGTAAAAGATAAGATTTGGCAAGGGGGGCTAGATGAGTAATCATGTGGAAGCTGATGTTATCATGACCAAGAGAGGAATTAGTACAGGTAGAGAGGGCATGGTCAAATTCATCCATCGAAAAACTAGCATTGTAGTCACAAACATCGAAGGATTGGAAATTGACAGGGACGGATTCAAGACGGTGCTTAAGGAGACGGAAGCGAGCATCGTAGTTAGTATCACTACTAACATCGGCAAGATGTTGGCCTAAGAGGTCAGATATTGCCTGGGGGCTATGAACGGCGTGGCCATTATTGACTAATGCGTGACGGGGAGGGGCAATGTGGAGACAATTAATTTTCCTGAATTTTTGCCAGACATATGAGATAGGGGTGGATGGGGAGATGGAAGAGATATAAGATTCCCAGGAAGCGGACCGACAACGGCGTACTTCCTTACGGAATTTAGCAGTGATTCTGTTATAAAGGGGCTTAAGTGCACAGATATCTAAGGCAATGGAAGTGAGTGCATGTAATTCAGAAATAAGAAGGGAAAGTACGGGAACGTTTTTTAAGACGATCCAATCGTCGACCAAGTTCACGTTTGCAGCGAACGAGGGCGGATAAGGATGCGGTCCACCAAGGGACTTGGCGGCGATGAGCAGAAGTAGAGGAGAGGGGTATAGATTTAGAAGCTGCAGAGATGATAAATGCAGTGAAAAAGGTAGTAGTTTCGTTATGATCACGGAATGGATGAAAGGGAGGGATTTGGTGCGTGTGTAGTCCAAACTTCTCCCTATCAGCTTTGTGGAAATTATAACGTGGAATAGTAGGAGGGGAACATGGTTGGAAATAAGACAGAAGAATAGGAAAGTGGTCACTGGAGAACGAATCATCACAGAGACGCCACTCAAACTTGTCAACTATAGTAGAAGAACAAACGGCGACGTCAACCGAGGAAACAGTATGATGAGTACTGGAGAAATAGGTGTAGGAATCAGGTTCGTTAAGGCAACAAAAATAATCAAGGGATAGAAGGTTCTCAATGTGCACCCCAGCAGCATCTGCAGAGGAGGAGGAAGGATTCCACAGGGGGCTATGCACATTAAAATCTCCTAGTAGCAAAAGAGGGGACGGTAACACATTAACAAATCTGGAGAGGAGGGAAAGATCATAATTGAAGGCTATCTGGTTATATATATTACAGATGGTAACCGAGGTATCATCAGGGAGATTAAGAGTAAGAAGAGAATGTTGGAGATAACTATCGCGGATGGGAAGTAGGTCGAAAGTCAAGCTATGGTGTACATAAACAGCAGTGCCATACTCGCCATTAGGGGAAAGCGAGTGGCATGCAAGGTGATAATTAACCCTTAAAAAGCGGCTCACCACTTAAGTCGAGTTAAATAAAGCTGGACTATGTGGCGGCGCTCGACATAGGTCGAGTGGCAATTTCAGCACGTAATGTGGCTGAGAGAGAGAGACAAGTGGTGGCAGGAGACTAGCGAGCGTATGACTGCTCCAGACCACCGCGGCGAACCTACTGACACAAATCTCAGCTCCCTCCTCCCTCTCTCACTCGCTACATACTCAATTATGTACCGAAAGTACCGAATTACCTGCTTTTTGCACTCGCGTTGCACGGTTATTGCAAGAAAACTATCCATCATACAAGGATCGTTATGGTGTCATTCGAAAGCTCTGTTTATGCCCTTTCAGGGATAGGTACTTGTTTTACGTTCTGGGTCTTATTTAGGCATGAAAATGATCACGTAAACAGCCCTATTTTGGCTAAAAAAAACCCGCTGGGCGGTACACATAAATAAACCGCATAGGCCGCTAAAGAAGGGTTAAGGATGGATTTATTGTAATTCCTAGTGTGTTGTAGACACAAGCACATTGGAGCGTAAGTGTGGAGTAAGCGTTGGACCTCACCTAGACGAATTCTAGATAAGAGTCCATTCACATTCCATTGTATTAGATAGGAATTGAATAGGTTAAGTAAGAGAAGTCAGATTGTGTAGGTTAATAGTGCTATTGGAATAACGTAAAGGAGGCGGTGGATGGAGAGACGAATTAGAACGGGTAGATGGGTCTGGTGGTGCAAGGGCAGCAGACGGTAAAGAGTTCCGCCGTTCTGACGATCGAAAGGATGAGATGGAAGTCACCTCACGGAGGATGGTAGACACTTTTATTCGAGATCGATCAGACTGGAGTTGTAAGTGGACTGCACATAAGCACGAGGGGCCATGTGTGGAAATATCGTCAGAAGTAGGTAATTGACGCTCACGCATAAACTCATGGATAATTGCCAGGACAGATTCGTGGGTGGGATCCGGTACCCTGCGGCATTCCCTGACAAAACAGAGATGGTAGCCGCAATGAGGATCGTGGAGGTTAATCGTAGCGTGAGAGATGGCGGAACTAACAGATGGAGGGGATGAAGAAAGGGAGGGAGTTACTTTAGAAGGTGAGAGCCGAGCAGATGAGGCGGATCGGCTGGAAGATTTGGAGGTAGGAAGGGGAATTTTAGGTGTAGGACGGGGGGTAGTGTTCAGTCGAGCGGAAACAGGTGAACGTTTAGTCACGCGAGAAGAGTTGGGGTGAGGAGGGTGAGGGGAGGGAGAAATATGACTAGGTCGTGAAAAAGAAGCAGGCCGACGAGCCGCAAGGGATTTACGTTTCGACGGATGAGTCGAAAGTGCAGGGGAAGGAGAATCAAGAGCATCAGAGTGACGTTTGCTGGAGGCGGAGGCATAGTCCATACGAGGTTCATTGGCACAGGACATAGTGGATCCGGGTGCAGGCAAGGAATTAACCTTATGTGGTCGGGGAGAAGTCTTAGATACTCGTACAGGAGAGGACAACTTAGATTCATGACGTAGACTAGGGCGGCAATTACTGGATGGTGGAGGCTGAGAGGAGGCAGTATTGGTCGTAGAAGTGCAATGAGAGGTAGACACAGGATGCATGGATGGATCAGAAGTTGGGAGCTCCATTAATGCATCAAACCTATTGGAAAGAGGAGCAATAGGAGGAGATACACTACGGGCGGTTTCACTGACAGGTGGGGGAGTGGGGAGTCTAGTCCTAGTAGAGTCCTGAGTGGTCGTGGTTGTGATCGGAGACAATGGGTGAGCACCTGCCCTAACACTGTATGCAGGGTCCCTTGCAGGGTCTTTATACCCTCTGACTCTCAATTCGTGTTTAGCTTCTATGGCCGACATACCCGAACGATCCATGAGAAGCTTCAGTTCGGCATTGTAAGCATAGTACACACATTGCTTTGACCTAGCGTGATGATCGAGTCTGCAATTGACACAATGAGGAGGGCCACAAACCCATTTAGTGGGATGTGTAGAGGAACTGAAGAAGGCACACACCTCACTCTTCTTGCATTTCGTGACAGAGTGACCAAAAGTAGAGTAGCGATGGCATTGAAGAGGTCTGGGGGTATATGGTTGCACATCACATCTTTGCCCCTCAATCTTGATGGTAGTAGGGAGGGAACCACCTTCAAACTTAATACGGGCCACACGCAATGGACGAGATGGGTTACGTCTGTTTGGGATATTGTAGACGTCTACATCGTGGACATTGGAATACCGGATTTGGAGAGACGATAGCAGCAGGTGTTTATCAGGGAGACCATCGTCATCTCGGGTAGTGGGTAAAATGACTGTACCCGAAATGTAGTTTGGCTTCATATGTTTGGCGACAGAAACATCTATGTCGCAGAGGGAGGTAAGTGACAGTAATGCTTCTAAATGCTCTTTAGTGGGTGCTTCTACGAGCCATTGACTAGGAGTAGTAGCTCGAAGTGTCACATCAGCAGACGGGTAGTGGGTTAGAAAGGTATTCTCCAATTTCGCAGCAGTCATAGGAGCGGTGGTGTCAACAACGAGGAAGCGAGGCCAGTTGTCAGCGCCAAAGAGGGAGTCGAAGAGTGCCAGCGACGGGCTCGGTACAAATTGTCGCTTAGGCCTACGGCGAGAAGATGGAGAAGGATTATGAGGTAATAGTGTCGTAATCAGTGGAGACGAGGTAAGAGTGGAGGAGTGACGGACAATTTGGTTGAAGTATCACCCAATGAGGTAATTGAGGCCAAGGTAGAAGACGTGGTCGAGGTTGCACTCGATGGAGTAGGTGAGACCATACTACCGGCAATTACATCAGTGGTAGATGTGGATGTAGTGATGATAGCGGCAGACTGCGCGACTGCAAGAGTGACAGACGCAGGATTAGGGGTGGAGGAGTCAGAAGGAGTATTCAATAAATGGTCAGGGTCGGTACTACCAGGGACGACGCTATCAACGACGGGTGGCCCATGAATCACCATGGACACCGTAGAAGCAGGTAATTTAGTATCAGAGGGCAGAGGAAGGCCAGATGGAGAGTCCAGCGGAATGCAAAGGTCAAGTACAGGGGGCGCCAAAGCTGGATCCAGGGGAGGAGGTTTGCATGGCTGATCCATGATGACCCTATTTTTTAGTTTTTCTATATTCCAACTACTCCCTCTCGGGCATAGGCTGAGAGCCTTTACACTACACCGCTGAACACGGTGAGGCCCGTGAGGTCTTGTTCCAGTCTAGGGAGTGAGACGTGCGAAGCATCCTGGCTCGAAGCAATTCCATCTCTGAAGCCGCTTCGCCTCTGCGCTTCACAATCTCATACCCCACACTCGGACCCTCACTCATAGAACGCCACCTATTGAGCAATTAACTCACTAGGCATTGCCCGCCTGCAACATATTTTGAATATGGGAATATTCATACAATGCTATTTAATCAGGGAACAATGAGGGTATTTTTTTGGCATTTCGGTGTGCTTTGGTAATGCACTGAAACTAGGTACAGCACAAATTCCATCCCAATAATATGACATATTGGGATTCGAACCCGGGTCCATTGGATTACCAGTCCAGTGGCAAGACCACTCTGCCACACCTCCCCTAGTTGTTTTTACTATTCTATTTTAAATTTGTCGGAAAGCAAAAGAGAAAGAAAAACATAACCGAGGGGAAAACAAAAAATAAAAATAAAAATAAAAATAGGAAACAAAACAATAAATAAAGAACATACCAGAAGGGCCAACAGAGAACCCTCCGTCGTGAGTCGGAGAGCCCCAGCCTCTATACCGGTGGCGCAAACAGGGGCAGGTCTCCAGGGGGCTCATCCTCATACCCTACCCCCCTAGACTAGGGGGATAGCACCAAAACGCACAGAGAGGCCAAGCTTAGGCAAAACCGCTATACTGGGACCGAGGGCAAAGTTAATTGCAATCATCCCCAATCTGTGCGTAATGGAGGGCAGCTGGACAGAAGCCAGGAAACCCACCAGGAAGGGAAAACGGACCCCTGGAACTGAGACCGGTCCCCACTGATGGGCGACCCCAGGGGCATCAACGCGGGCAACCGCGTCGACGCTCCTGGGACCAGCCCCCTCGGGCGGTGAGCTAGACCGCCACGGCCCCTGTAAACGGAGAGGAGCCAGGACTCCAGACTCAGCGAGGGAAGGCTCTCGAGCCTAGCCGGCACAATTTAGTTAAAATAGGGAGGAAATCCTCCGCAACATTAAAACCAAAAAAAAAAAAAAGATGGGAACACGAAAAACTTTGTCACCGGGAGGTTCCGCTTACCCCAATGACGACGGGGGGGCACTTTGTCCATGACGCCGATTAAATCCCTGCCCTAAAGAGAGTGACACCAACGACCCCGCTTCAAGCCCCGCCACCACGACAAGGTGGCTCCCCATTGGCCGGGCGTCTTACTCTTCCTTATCATATATATATATATATATTTATTTCATTTTTTATTTTTTATGTTTGTTTACGCATATACTAATACTTTTATATAGCAAAGCTTAACCTCTGAAAATATTTGTGATAAATGTGGAGAATCATAGAGTTGGTGATGGATAGAGTGTAGCGGAGGTGATGGAGGCGGTGGAGTGGTAGGCGGGTGAGGACCAGGAGCCTCGTGGACCACACCAGGAGGCGACCCTTGAGGGACCACTGGGTGAAGGTGGTCAGGAAGGCGGGGTCGTCACTCACCACTACCAGAGTTACGTACTGGGATTCTTTAGCAACCTGATAAAAGTTAACAGGCTTATTAGTCAATATAAGCATGTTTAGCATATGACGCATGTTTTATAAATATAACGCAAGCATGTGCTAACAAAAATAAGTGCACATACTGTATGTGCTTAGCCATATTAATGTGAAATGTGTCAGCAAGCAAAATAAATATGAGTGATATACAAATTAAGATATGTTCAATGACATACATATTCAATGGTACTTTGATTTTATCCACGTCTCAAAATGCTAAAGTAACATTAATGGTAAACAAGTTGATATCCCTGTACTGTACAATAAACACAATAAGTCAAAGTATTGGAGGATCTCTACCATAATCTTGGCAGGCTTAGTTTGCCTCTCCAAGTCGGTATTTGTTTTTATTTCTTTTTTTGTTAACCAGTGTAATAACTCCTTTAATTTGTGTTTTTAAATAGTGGACGTATGAGCACGTAGAGTCCCTCACTTTATCATGAATATTACTGACAGTGTTCGAGGAAGTTGAGGTCTCACACAGAATTAATTACAAAAACAATATCTTAGTAAATTAAGCTCAACACAGGTTATTCATTCTACTGGTGCATGGAGAAATCCGACTTCGCCGGAAACATTTTTCTATCGAAAAATGTACAAATTTAGCCTGCTGTCAAAATTTTGTTTTATAAATATGCTGGCTCGCTACCATTCGCTAAGAACAATATCGACACCCGGATGGGGATATACGTCTTAAAGCAATAGGCTGAATGGGGCCCAATGGAGACAACCAAGAGAGAGATGGAGAGAGAGAAAATAATACGAGGTGGGGCCCCTTACTATCCATGTAGTTAACGCATCAACTAATATAATAGGCTTCAAGGCAGAACATTTATGCGCCAGATTGACGATTCATATAATGCAACAACAGTGAAACTATTATGGCATGATAGGTTTATGTTGAGATTTCCACTTCTCGCATTGATAAGAACAAGTGCATTATTTGCATGACCAATCATTATGGTAAGCATGGACCTTGAGGTGTTGGTGATAACATATAACTTGGACTAGCAGTGCTTCTAATGAGTTGCTGCTGGTCAGCGGTCGCATGCCGAGGTCCTGGTGCACGGCACAATCTGCGGCTTTATTTGGGGAAACTTCAGTCGGTCCCGGTGGTTGTCTACCGCGTTAGTGGCTCAGCGGCTTCTCCCCCCGGCTTCATCCCCTTCCTACATGCTGCCCTGCTCTGCCTTCGTCATCCCTTGATCATCTGAGTGTGCCGTCTTCACTCTGCGCCATCTTTATTCCTTTCTGGTTTGTGGGGGCCGACGCTTCCCTGGACCTGTGATCCGTGGTTTGCCCGCTGGAGGGACGCAGCACCCACGGTGGTCGGCTCAGGTACCGACGAAATCCTCGGCTTTCTTTGGGGTTCCTTTGTGAGCCCCACCTTCCTCGTCAGTGCCAGGGACACCTTCAGGTTCTGGGGTTTGTGTTGGTCCCACCATCCTCATCTCTTCACTTCACCACACGTCTTCTTCCTGCCGGGTGCCATTATTCATCGCTTTATGTTGCCCTTCCATTCTCGTGTCCTGGGAGTGTTGTTGCCCTTCTGCGGCCCCTCCTGGTTCCCTGACGTTTGAGCCCTGACGTGGGAGGCCGCTGCGGCTTTAACCGTCACCGTGTCAGAGTTAATAGGGCATGCCCTCACGACCCTTAAATCAAGAATCAAGATTAAGTGCTTCTAATCAGTTCTAGATCGGCAGTTGTAGAAATGGAGACCACAATTCGAATCGTTTGCTACAAGTAAGAGAGAAGTGTGAGATATTGTATTACCATAATTGAGAGTCCAATTGGGGCAAGTAATTTTCAGTGCGAAAAAGCAATATACAGTATACTTGGTATCAAGTAAATATATTAATTACTTTAATGTACCGTGTATCCATTCGGCCCGATTCAGCCTACTGTTTTAAGGCGTATATACAGTATATGCCTGTATATATATATACATAATATATATGGCCACCCCTTCGGGGATCACGGCGTCAGGCAATAGATAGATAGATAGAATTTATATATATACAGTATATATATATATATATATATTTTTTTTTTTTTTTTTTTTTTTTACTCATCCAGGTATTTATTCATGGCGAGCGATAGCGAGCCAGCAATGCATGGAGAAATCCGACTTCGCCGGAAACATTTTTCTATCGAAAAATGTACAAATTTAGCCTGCTGTCAAAATTGTGTTTTATAAATATGCTGGCTCGCTACCATTCGCTAAGAACAATATCGACACCCGGATGGGGATATACGTCTTAAAGCAATAGGCTGAATGGGGCCCAATGGAGACAACCAAGAGAGAGATGGAGAGAGAGAAAATAATACGAGGTGGGGCCCCTTACTATCCATGTAGTTAACGCATCATATGTGGTCAGTGAGTGTTGTTAATTAACCCCTTGAGGATCATGACATGTTTGACACTTTATTCTGGCTATCCTTAGACGATTGTATACAGCTTAGGAAGAGTCTGTGGGAAATGAAAGGGTAAAGACTAGCTCAATTAACCCTCTGACTTACACATACCCTTACTAATCTAAATTAAATCGTCTAATAATAGCCAGAAAAACTATCAAAACACGTCATAATCCTCAAGGGGTTAACAGTTTATATATGACGTACCGTGTGGATGTTGGTGATGATCGCAGGTACGAGCGTTTGGTTCCGGGCTTCCACTTGGTAAACACCGACACCCCACGACGCGACCACCCCACCAACAGCTTCAAACTGTCAACAACAATATTTAACCCCTTCTGTACCGGTGACGTCTTTCTTTAGTTTATGCTAGCTGTATTTAGACGATTTCGTGCAGTTTAAGAAGAATATATGGCAGTAAAAAGGGTTGAGTACTTCAAAACCTATATATAGCTGGAGAAAGCTGAGTATAATCGTCTAATAGCAGCCAGAATAAAGTTAAAAGGACGGCTCCGGTAGAGAAGGGGTTAAGAATTTAAGAAACGCACTAAAGTCCAATATCTTATGTTGCGTTCGTTTTCTATTGTAACTATAGCTTTAATTCTATTATACCTTCAGATGCATAGCAATTGTAAAATCATTAGGACTAGAGAGAACATTTAAGTCAATTCTGGCTTAGTTGAGTAAATTTAAGATTCTGAAAAACTACTGCAATCTTATTTAAGTTGACAAGTAGAAAAACTACCTATTGTGGTAAGTTGATTAAGAAAGGTAACTCATTAAGCTAATGGTTTAATATATTCTTAAAGTTTTTCAGAAGTAAATACTTGATATTTTCCTCAAAATAATGTTGTGTCCGTCAGAAAGTTATTTCAATAATTTATTAATATGATGGTTGCTGAATATGTCTATAATATTCTTATTTTATACATTTCATTTCGAAAATTCCAGGGCATTGATTACTAGATATATAAAATTACCATGGGATAGTACATGATACAATTATACTATATCCCGTATAGCTACTAATTATCTTCCAAAGAAGATTATCAAGAATTAGTTACAACTGAAGTATAATTTATTTTAATTCATCTGTCAGATTAGAAACAATTAATTAAAATATATCGTTGATCTTGGTTGTTTGAGTCATTGTTACATTAAGTCTAGGCTCCACTATTTAGAATACCGTGGATATAAATTGACTATATTTTACTTAGATTGTTGATTTATCATATATGGCTTCTTGTTCAAATAACTAATACTGTATGATTTACATTTTTTAGAACCTCCCTCAATCTGATGTTATTTTAAATTTATAATTTCGTTACTGGAAGATGATATAAATGAGCATAAGAATGTTGATCGTTAAAATATATTATAATTTTTGTGATCAATAAACAGCCAAAGCATTGTATAATTTAAACTTTCAATATACGAGGACGTGTGTCTTGCTTTTGCTCCGGTACTTATAGACGATTTAATTCAGTTTAGGAAGAAATAGTGGGAGTCAGAGGAGTAATTAAGATACATTCTGACCATTTCATTACCATAAGCCGTTACAACCCTGTCTAAAATTGTCTAATGGTAGCCAATATAATGTGAGAAGCGTCTTCAATGACTGAAAGGATTAAGTACTTACATTATGTCCTTTCTGGGTTACTATTATCGTAAATGCGTGGCGTTGCAAAGAGCTTTTCAACACAGCAGTCAGTGGTTCCAAGATCTCCAGGTATCCTTCATTATCGGCTGAGTTGATAAAAATTACTATTGATATGTAAAACAGACGAATAAATAATAATAAAATAATAATAATAAAAATAATAATAATAATAGTAATCATAATAATAAGTAACAATACTGATAGTGAATAAATAATTATTGTGACCATAATAATAATTCAGATTTTAGTATATGATATTATGATGATGATGATGATGATGATGTAGTCATGCATTCGAATCCACTGCAAAGGTTCTTATCGATAGGCAGGTACAGTGGCGCTAATAATAAATCATGTCTCAGCTGTCATTACGTCTGTGCTCTATTAATGTCTGCCAGATGTTGAATAGGGTGGGTAAGTGTAGGAAAATATTTGTATATCTCACTCGAAATGAAAAAATCACTTTTAGATATTGCTGACACCTATTATTTATCGATCAAAATATACATGGTGTCGATACATCACTTATTAGGCCGACTGTACCTTGGGAGCTTCACTACCGACCAATCAGAATGACCACTCTTCCTTTAACCCCTTGAGGGTTATGACGCATTTTAACAGTGCATTCTGACTATCATTAGACGAATATATACAATTTAGGAAAGATCTGTGGGCATCAAAAGGTAAAGACTATCTCAGTTAACCCTGTATCATCCATATACGCTTCCTAATCTGAATAAAGTCGTCTTTTAAGAGCCAAAATGAACCCCCTCAGACAGAAATAGTTAACTTATTGGAGAGGAGGCCGGAGACACGGTATCATTGCCACTGTACCCCACAACTGTCAAAACCACACTGCGGGACCTTAGAAGTCGGAGAAACTTGGGGTTGCCACCAATCGACAGATTTTCATCTAACTTACCTAACTTACTGAGCTCATATGGCGCTCAATCGCGTCATAAACTTTTTAGAGAGCTATGAAGATAAGTTCATATGACGCTCTAGTGTCATATGAGTTTTTTGGCATAAGTTCCATATGACGCGATAGCGTCATATGAGTCGGAGAGTGTTAAGTGTTAAAATGCATTCTATTCCTCAAAGGGGTTAGTGTACCATGATCTGACAAGCCTCGTAAGTGCTAAGCATATTAAGGAGAGGTGGCTTCATGCTAAGCCATATTCATAGGGGAGGTGTGGTGGAGTGGTCATGCCACTGGATTGGTAATCCAATGGACCCGGGTTCAAATCCCGATATGTCAATGGGAAGATATTATTGGGATTGAATTTGTGCTGTACCTAGTATCAGTGCATTACCACAAAGCCCACCGAAATGCCAAAAAAATACCCTCATTGTTCCCTGATTAAATAACACTGTATGAATATTCCCATATTCAAAATATGTTACAGGGGGACAATGCCTAGTGAGTTCACTGCTCAATAGGTGGCATTCTGAGAGTGAGGGTCTGAGTCTGGAGGGTGAGACGGTGAAGCACTTGAGCGAAGCAACCGGATGCTTCAGAGATGGAGCTGCTTCGAGCCATGATGGTTGCTTCACATGTCTCACTCCCCAGACTGGAACAAGACCTCACGGGCTTCACCGTGTTGAGCGGTGGAATGTACAGGCTCTCAGCCTATGCCCGAGAGGGAGTAGTTGGAATATAGAAAAAAAAAAAAAAAAAAAAAAAGCACCATTGGTTATCAGATTTTAAGACGTTCGCCCCATTAGTTTGACAATTTTAAGACCTTTCGAATAATTTAGGTGGCGAGCGATTGCGAGCCTGTGATTTAGTAGGATCCGTCCTTCGGTCGGTCGGGACATTTTTCTATCGAAAAGTGTACACATTTATCTAGAAGGGCGATATTGGGGGTATTTTCTTAAGCCTGATGGAGGTCTAGGTAGGAAATTTCAATAATAATAAAAACATAAATAACTATAAGCAACTTAATATGGCCATCCTCCCTTAATCACTACCGGGAAGAGTGGAGTTTGTTGATTGAAAGGACGGTCTCATATCCTAACAGCTGCAAATGGCTCAGTATTGTCCAGTTTATAGACAGTATCACACAAGCGCATAGATCCTCAACATATAACCAGTATCACACGAGCGCATAGATCCTCAACATATAGCCAGCATCACACGAGCGCATAGATCCTCAACATATAGCCAGTATCACACGAGCGCATAGATCCTCAACATATAGCCAGTATCACACGAGCGCATAGATCCTCAACATATAGCCAGTATCACACGAGCGCATAGATCCTCAACATATAGCCAGTATCACACGAGCGCATAGATCCTCAACATATAGCCAGTATCACACGAGCGCATAGATCCTCAACATATAGCCAGTATCACACGAGCGCATAGATCCTCAACATATAGCCAGTATCACACGAGCGCATATGATCCTCAACATTTAGCCAGTATCACACGAGCGCATAGATCCTCAACATATAGCCAGTATCACACGAGCGCATAGATCCTCAACATATAGCCAGTATCACACGAGCGCATAGATCCTCAACATTCCATGGTCAATAATGCAAATTTGTTTAGATATGTTTTCCACTGGTATTGGACACTAGACGGAAGACAGCTTACTTGGAGAAAACAATGATTCTTAAGGGGGTAGTGTCCTTCCTAAGCTTCATAAAACCGTCTAAATGCAGCTGAAATCCAATACAATATGTGTCCCCGGTACTGGAAGGGTTAATGATAGAGAACAGGTATTTTGGTGCCACTGGGGTCATAAGCCTTTCCTCTCACTCACACTTGCCCACACTCATTTTACACATTCAGCAATACAATACAGCAATACCCCTCGTGATCCTTGTTCTCTGGGTCTTTTCGTAGTCGACCTAGATGTGTGTGTATTTGTGTGTCTGGGTTATTTTCGGGCTCTGTCTTGAGTCGGCCACCCCCAGGGAAAAAAAGTTGTATGTGCCAGAGTATATAGATAGATAGCAATAATGGTACAGGATATATAGTTTGGTCTTTAGTTGTACATGGCCAGATTTTACAGTATAGTATCATCCCGTTGAGTAATAATAAAGACAAACAAATATATATACAGTGTATAGCTGATCTTTCTTATTACAGTCTCTCTTCTTCTCAGCCAATTTCTCCGACCATCCTCTAGCAGACCCCGAGTCCTCAAATCTACCATTATGTTTTTGGCTATTTTCTAAGTAATGCGTTGTCTTTATTGCGTACGTGTAGTGATCTATCATTTATACTAATGTAATGTTCTATATACATTCTACCATTTGTCTTATTGTCAATGCCATAATGTTCGATATTATTAGTATTCTATTTTTCGTTTGGGTGAGGATTGGTCCTATCCAGAGTGAGGTTTGGCATCCTCTACCCAACCTTAGCCGTTTCTGTCTGTCTCTTTTACAGACCTAATTTTCCTTCTGGGAGTGGGGGCAAGGAATCCTCTTCTCCTGGAGATTTCAGACAAGAAAGAAAAGGGAACGCAAAAGTGGTCCCGGACCCCAAGAATTAGAACTTTATATGTTGCTTCTGTTCAATCTTTGTCCCGAGTCGGCCACCCCCGCTATGGTGTGTGTGCGTGAGTATATACATCCATATTATTCGTAAAAATATTAATCAAAACTTTAGACCAAAATAATGTTTGTCTTTTATAGAGCTGATGGTGATTCATATGATGAATTAAAACGACACAAAGATAATATACTTCCGAGTTCAAATGAACAGGTACACTTACCATAAGGTATAAGAGGAGAAGCATGACCCCCCATAATTAACATGGCCAAGATAAGTTCCAGTTTATAAGCCATCATTTTCGCAGCACCTGTGGGAAGAGAAAGATTATTGTCTTCCTCTGCTTCTATATATATATATATATATATATATATATATATATATATATATATATTTTGTTTTGTTTTTTCCTATATTCCAACTACTCCCTCTCGGGCATAGGCTGTGAGCCTGTACATCCAACTGCTCAACAATGTGAAGCCTGTGAGGTCTTGTTCCAGTCTACGGAGTGAGATATGTGAAACACTTAGAGGTCCACTCATGGCTCAAAGCAGCCCCATCTCTGAAGCTGCTTCACCTTCTTGTTTCACTGTCTCACCCCCTAGACTTGGACCTTCACTCTCAAAACGCCACCTATTGAGCAAGTAACTCACTAGGCATTGCCCCCTTATAGCATATTTTTAATATGGGAATAATCAAACAGTGTACGCTATTTAATCAGGGAACAATGAGGGTATTTTTGGTGTTTCGATGGGGTTTGTGGTAATGCAGTTTATACTAGGTACAGCACAAATTCCATCCCAATAATATCTACCCTTGATATTTAGGGATTCGAACCGGGGACCATTGGATTACTAGTCCAGTGGCAAGACCACTCTACCACACCTCCCCATATCATTATTAACTTACTATTCTTTGTTCTTATACCCAGGCACGTGCAGAAGGGGGGGGGGGGGCCCGAGCACCTGCCCCTTTTGTCTCTTGTGTTGAAAGTGCCCTTTTGTCTGTGCCTGGACTCTATCGTGATCGGAACTTTATCAACGATTTTCCTAAGGCCCACAAAAATGAGCCAATTGCCAGGTATAAAATGCTACCCTCACATAGTAAACTAAATGCACAGTAGCAACATTTACTATACTTAAGCAAACATTTAGGATAATGCCATTACTAAAACAAATAGTTACGGTAGCGTAGTTACCCCTAAAATTATTTTCAGATCGGTTTTCTTTCATGCGATTGCGTTTTTATATTTTTCTTATCAATCTGGCTAGTTTCTCACTTTCAACTGACTGATAAGGTTAAAACTATATTAATTTAATACTTAGTATAATTATACAGAGATCTGCAAGAAACCCAGATAATATTTTACATGTATAGCATTCTCGAATGTTAGCGTTACGAACGTCCAAATCGTTGTTTACAAACAGACTCGGAAGGTGAAGGGGCAAGGAGGAGGTATAGTCTGGTATTTCCCTGGTTTATCATTTCTCTCTCCATGTATATATATATATATATATATATATATATATATATATATATATATATATATATATATATAGGCCTATATTGCATTTGTTGATGGTGATGAGAAGCTGCAATCTCCGCTCCACAAATGGATAGGCAGCAAGGCTAAGGCATACAGTACCCTATCCTATAGCCTAGGTCTGCCAGTGTATTTTTGACAAGGGACTTGAGTTTTCGCGGAGAGGCTCTAGTCCTGACGGTATTCTTGACTTACAGTGTGCTGGATTAATAATCCAATAGGATTGATAGCCTCTTAAGTCATATTTTAACTACAATTTTTACTCAATATTTTTGAAAGATAGGGAAGCAAAACTGGTTGAAGTATTTACATAATTTGTTTTTGTTTTATAGTGATGCAAGCTATTAGTTTATAATGCAATAATGATTGAATAATCAATAAACACTATGGAGAACATTTGAAGTTGAAACCGTGGGCTAGTGTTACAAGAACAAAAGCACTGGAACAGCGCGTAGCCGCAGCACTCATCTCCGTTCCTGGTTCCATTGCCCTTTGGAGCCTGTTGTTATCAACCCAATACAGGGGGCCAGGTGCAACTGCATTGCTGTGGGTTACCACACTTTGCTTCCCTAGAGGCCGAGGGTATGTCACAACTGTCCATTAACACTAGGTAGCCTACCTATTTCGCTGCTTAGGTGAACAGAGGCATTGAGTGTTCATTGGTGTATATTTTGTGTCAGTTTTGCAGAAAGATTTCTTGATTATAGTATTGTTGTAACTTACATGGAATGAATTGAAAAGAATTTAAGCTGTGTGTAAATTTAATTCATTCACTAGTAGCTAGGTGCCTTTTTTCAGTTTGAGCACCTGCCCTTAACTAAGTCTCTGCAAGGGCCTGCTATGCCTTTTTGTAAGTTTACGATAATTCAGATAATTGAAATAGATATATTATTGATTTTCACGATGATTAAATTTGGTAAAATACATATGAAAATACAAATCTAAAACGTCTATCATCTTTTTGGATCCTTGAAATTGGTAGCAAAACCATCGATCTGGAC
The DNA here is from genome assembly GCA_032716605.1 of Paralithodes platypus. NCBI lineage: Eukaryota > Metazoa > Arthropoda > Malacostraca > Decapoda > Lithodidae > Paralithodes > Paralithodes platypus. The sequence continues at coordinate 21,818,509 of CM064546.1, read as the reverse complement.
TGGCAAAATGCATAATAACTAGATGCAAACCTTTGAATGTTCACACACTGGATGTATCCGAGTATCACAAAATAACTATGTTTCTTCTCGAAGTACGCAACATTCCTCGCTCCTTTCTTCATTTTAGCCGAGAGGCCAATACTTCGGCAGGGCAGTCAAAAGTTAAGCCAGCCAAATGTTGGAGTGGTCAAAATTTAAGTCCTCATCCAAAAGTTTGGTCATGTCACTCAAGATTCACCTACGCAGCCCAAGGTACGCTCGTGCGACCCAAATTTCCCCCATACAAGCAAATGTTTGGCCATCTATAGCCCAAGGTTTGCTCACTTGGCCCAATGCTCGTCTGCACAACCAAAATTTCTCCTACACGGCCAATAGTGTGCCCGTGCAGCCCAATTTCACCTGCATAGTCCAAGGCTCACCCATGAGGCTCAATGCTTGCTCATGCGGCCAAAAGTTCACCCTGTGCAACCCAACTTCACCCGCAAAGTCCAATTCTCTCCCACGAGACCCAAGGCTTGCTCGTGCGCCCAAAACTTTGCTCACACTGAATTGAAATTTGGCTGCACAACTCAGAGTTTGGTCCCGTTACCAGGCAGCCGCTCGGCCTCAAGGTCACCCGCAACACAAACATTTACCTGCACAACCAAAAATTACCCCATGTAACCAAAAATGTGGTCGTGTTGCCAAAAGCTTGGTCGCTCCTTGAAAAATTATAGTGATAATTGACCCTTTGAAGCTCTGGCGCGTTTTAGCAGTTTATTTTGGCTATCATTAGACGATTTTATGCAGCTTAGGAAGTATCTGTGGGTATTACAAGGGTAAATACTATCTTAATCAACCCTTTGACTTCCATATACCGTTACTAATCTGAATAAAATCGTCTAATAGCAGCCAGAAACAGAACAGAAACGCGTATTGGAGCTTGAAAGGGTTAATAACGTAGCCCTACTTTTTTTGTAAAATTTTACTACGAAACACAGCTTAGCTATACTGGCAGAATATGGCCCCTCATATTGGTAGGGGTGGGGGTCCTAGTCCTTTTTTAATTCGATAGTGATTGTCTTGCCCACACCCCTATTTCCCATATAAATATTTACTTCGAAATGTAGCCCGGTTGTTGAGATAGAGTGTTAGATGTCAGTCGGGAAATGGCCTTACTATGCATTGGGATAGGCCAAGCCCATAAAGTTTTGGCCTTAGACGTTTATTATACCACCTTTTATCAAACGTTATGTACTTGTTCTTGTTCTTGTTAGGGGCACCTGCAAAGGGCTGCTCTCAGGCAGCATTATATGCAGGGGTTGTGCAGGGGAATTATGATCACGGGATAGGATCGGGTCAAGGATTAGGGAGATAATGAGTAGTGATCCTATTTCTAAAGGAATGAAGAGTGGGGCTATTAACTATGTGAGATGGGAGGTGATTCCACTCTTGGATGCTGCGGGGAAAAAATTAATGTCTGAATATGTCCGTGCTTGCCTGATATGTGTGGTATTTTAAGTTGTGGCTGCGTCTCGTAAATCGTATGTTTGTAGGGTGTAAATATGTATTTTTATCTATGTCCGCTAGATTGTTTGTGATTTTGTATAACATTTGTTGTCTGTGTATTTGTCTTCTAGTTGTCTTCTAGGTCTAGTTTAATGTCTTGTTTGATCAAAGTGACTGATGTAGTATGTCTGTAATCACGTCTGATCCATCTTGCAGCTTTGTTTTGTATGGCCTCTAATTTATTGATATTATTGTGAGTGTGTGGATCCCAGACGGTGTCGCAGTATTCTAAGTGTGGCCGAACTAGTGATTTGAAAGCTTGAATTTTTATGTTTGCGTTACACTTTGTGAGATTCCTGCGAAGGAAGCCCAGCGCCTTATTAGCTTTTGCTCTGACGCTGCTTGTCTGTGTGGTCCACCTCATGTCCGCTAAGATGTGGACCCCCAAATATTTGTGGGAGGGAACAGTATCTAAAGGGGTATTGTGAAGTTTGTAAGGGAATGGGATGGTTTTACTGGAATGGGTGAAGCAACTATGGTGGCACTTGTCAGGTCTGAATGTCATCTGCCACTTGGCTTCCCACTGTTCAAGCGCAGTTAAGTCGTCTTGTAGTCGGAGGCAATCGGCCCTATTGATAATTGGTCGGTAAACTAAGCTATCATCTGCAAACAGTCTAGTAGTAGAAGTAAGAGATAGTGGAAGGTCATTAATATATGAAAGGAAAAGTAGGGGGCCCAAGACGGTGCCCTGTGGGACACCAGAAGCTACGGATACAGAGGAAGAATGTCAGCCCTCGAGAACAACATGTTGCTTATTATTAGTTAGAAAAGTCTTAAGCCAGTGAAGAAGTGGTCCTCGGATGCCATAATAATCTAGTTTTGCTAGAAGTCTCTGGTGCGGGACTTTGTCGAAGGCTTTGGCGAAGTCAAGTACTATGGTGTCTACTTGTCTAATTTTTGGGTCATTAACACCTTACGAGCGGCCTATGCGGTTTATTTATATGTACCGCACAGCGGGGTGTTTTTAGCCAAAATAGGGCTGTTTACGTGATCATTTTCATGCCTAAATAAGACCCAGAACGTAAAACAAGTACCTATCCCTGAAAGGGCATAAACAGAGCTTTCGAATGACACCATAACGATCCTTGTATGATGGATAGTTTTCTTGCAATAACCGTGCAACGCGAGTGCAAAAAGCAGGAAATTCGGTACTTTCGGTACATAATTGAGTATGTAGCGAGTGAGAGAGGGAGGAGGGAGCTGAGATTTGTGTCAGTAGGTTCGCCGCGGTGGTCTGGAGCAGTCATACGCTCGCTAGTCTCCTGCCACCACTTGTCTCTCTCTCTCAGCCACATTACGTGCTGAAATTGCCACTCGACCTATGTCGAGCGCCGCCACATAGTCCAGCTTTTTTTAACTCGACTTATGTTGCTCGCCGCTAATTAAGGGTTAAGGGATCGGGAAATGTCGTGTGTGGTCACCAGTAGCTGAGTTTCACATGACCTCTTAGGTCGAAAGCCGTGCTGTGCCTCAGTAAGTATATTTGACCTATCGAAATGGTCCATAATATGTCGGTGGAGGATATGTTTAAAAATGTTGCGGGAAACTGAGGTAATTGAAACGGGTCTATAGTTGACAGGGAGGGTTCTGTCTTCGGATTTGAAAATTGGTGTCACGTTCGCCAAAAGCCAGTCATTGGGAAGTTCTCCGGTGTCTATAGTCTGCGAGAATATAACCTGCAGTATAGGAGCAAGACTAGCAGTATTCCCCTTAAGTATCCTGCAGGGTATATTGTCTGGTCCAGTCGCTTTGTCAGTGTCTACCTCAGATAAAGGTTTCTCGATTCCACGGGTGTGTAAAGTCAGTGGAGGTATGGGTGGGTGTGGTGATGGTGACAGTTCCGGCAAGTCTGCATGTTCTTGTGTAAATACTGACTGAAACTGTGAATTAAGTGCATGTTCTTTATCTTGTGGGAGTGTGACCAGGGAACCGTTGTGTCGTAATGTTGTTATGCTAGTCAAGTCTTGTTTGTGTGCTTTGAAGAAGCTGTAGATTTTTTTTGTGATTTTGCATGTTGTTTGTGAGGAAAGTGGTTGTGTAGTTAGTTTCTGCTTGTTTAATTTTTCATTGTAATGTTTTCTCGGTGTGTTTGTAGTGTTCCCAGTGTTCTGTATCGTTGTATCTGCTGTCTTGTATGCTTTTACCTTGTTTTTATGTAGTCTTCTTAATTGTCTATTGAACCATGGTGGAGACTGGTTATATGTAACAGTTTTCTTGGGTATGTGTTTGTCCATTGTGTCCTGAATAAAGTCACGAAGTCTAGTCCAGTTAACCTCAACAGTATTAGCCACTGGGTTGTTGTCAAGGAAGGTGTATCTAAAGTTAGCTAAGTCCTTGGAGATGGCTTCCATGTCAGCTCTGTTGTACTGGTATATCTTTCTGGGTAGTTGTTTCTGTATGTTAGGTTTAATGTTTGCGTCAACGATTACCATGTCGTGATCACTAAGCCCCGGCAAGACCTGTGTTCGTGTTGTAAGTGAGGTGTTGTTCGTACGGAACAAGTCTAGTATGTTGGATGTGACCCCATGTCTTGTGTTAGGGTTATTCCTTGTTACACTAACTTGCATACGTGTTGGTTCGAGTACTGTTTGTGAGAGTGAGTGGTTGTTGATTATGTCAATAAATATTTCATGTAATGATCTTCTGTCAGTCTGTGGCAATATGATTTCGCTGCCATGGTTGTCATTCGACAGTGTCGCGTATGCTGTCCAGTTAATGTCCGGTATGTTGAAGTCTCCAGCCAACCATATATGGATGGAGTGAGGAAGTTTTTGAACGAAGGCGGTGCTGGTTGGGGGGAGGGGCATCGACTGACTGGGGACAGAGGTGCATGGGGGCGGTTCGTTCGTGGCCACCCCTTCGGGGATCACGGCGTCGGGCAATAGATAGATAGATAGAATTTTAGATAAACATTCGTCAAGGGACTGCAGGTATTCTACGATAGAATTAGGGGGCCGGTAAAAATGATCCTATACATAATGCCCTGCAGCCCTCTATCTGTGCTTTAATCCATATAATTTCTGAGTACACGCTAAGTTCGGTGGCTGGTGTCGCGACTAGTCCTGGCTTTGTCGCTATCAAAACTCCGCCATGGTCTCCGTCCTGTCTGTCTTTCCTGTGTATAGTCAGTTTATAGGGACTGTCCATCAGGAAGACTTCATTGTCCAATATGTCAGGGTTGAGCCATGTCTCTGTTCCTATAATGATGTCAGGGTCATAGGTGTCTAGGGTGTGGTGAAAAGCGGCTCGTTTGTTAACCCTTCTTTAGCGGCCTATGCGGTTTATTTATATGTACCGCCCAGCGGGGTGTTTTTAGCCAAAATAGGGCTGTTTACGTGATCATTTTCATGCCTAAATAAGACCCAGAACGTAAAACAAGTATCTATCCCTGAAAGGACATAAACAGAGCTTTCGAATGACACCATAACGATCCTTTTATGATGGCTAGTTTTCTTGCAATAACCGTGCAACGCGAGTGCAAAAAGCAGGTAATTAGCCACTTTCCCGATACAATTCCGTATATAGCGAGTGAGAGAGGGAGGAGGGAGCTGAGATTCGTGTCAGTAGGTTCGCCGCGGTGGTCTGGAGCAGTCATACGCTCGCTAGTCTCCTGCCACCACTTGTCTCTCTCTCTCAGCAACATTACGTGCTGAAATTGCCACTCGACCAATGTCGAGCGCCGCCACAGAGTCCAGCTTTATTAAAAACGACTTATGTGGTGAGCCGCTTTTTAAGGGTTAATTATGCTGCGGAAATTGATGATTAGTGCTCTGAGCTTGGAGGGTTCCTTTATGAGGGAGTTTTCGGTGGAGGCTGTGGTAGAGGAGGAACTAAAGGCAATAGGGGAGTTGGGTAGTGTTATGGGTGTTATGGATAAATGGGCTTTATGGGTAGGATGGTTTGGAGTAGAATGATTTGGTTGATGTGGTGTCAGGGAAGTTGGGTCATGCGGTCCGTTATGTGTGGGGGAGGAAAAGTCTAAGTCTTGCCTAAGTCTAAGAGGTGTGTTAGCTAAAGGGGAGATAAGGTGATTCGGTGGTGTTGATGGTCGCGGAGGGGAAAGTTTAAATTCGGGGATGCTAAATCTATTGGAAGTGGGTTTAGGGTTATGGGAAAGGGAAGCACTGTAGTTCAGGGCCCCACAATTACAGCAGATCCACGAGAGACTTTGGCCCTCCAATCCGTCGAACGCCGTCGTGAAGTCCCCAACACAGCTGATATGGTACCAGCCATGGTGGACGTAGTCTTCACAACAGCGGTCGCACTGGATGGCCCATTGCCCCCACATTACCGCACACCTGCATATTTGGCAAGGGAACTTAGAGGCACGCAGGCCAGGGTTGACCAAAGCCCCAGTGTCACCACACACAAGAAGCAGCAGCAAGAAGCCTCTAAACTTTACTTTATTATCGTAATTAGGCCTAAATTTTGTAGTGGCTGGCCCTAGGCTACTCACCATTAGTTAAATCTACTAATGGAATTAGTATATAATGACAGGCCAATAAAATGACAGGAAAGTATTTAGTTTGACGAATCAGTAGACAAAATGGATATCATTCAAACAAATAATATACAGTATATATAAAGTCCATGTGCAAACTAGCATGGGAGAAGGGGAGTGCACCCGATGACTGGAAGACTGGCATAATAGTCCCCCTATATAAGGGCAAAGGGGAAAGAGGAGTGTGTGGTAATCACCGAGGAATATGTCTTCTAAGCGTAGTAGGGAAGGTATACAGTAGGGTAGTGATTGAGAGAGTGAGGGTGAGAACGGAGAAATGGATAGGCGACGAGCAGGGAGGTTTTAGGAAGAGAAGAGGATGTGTAGATCAGATTTTTACCCTGAATTGTGTTGTGGAGAAGAAACAAAAGGTGTATGTTGCCTTTATGGACTTGGAGAAGGCCTATGACAGAGTGGATAGAGAAGGTTCGTGGAAAGTACTTAGAATATACGGAGTAGAGGGCAAGTTGCTGAAAGCAGTGAAGAGCATGTATGAGGGTGCAAAGGTGGCAGTATGTGTGGAGAGTGAGCAGAGCGAGTTCTTTGACCTGAATGTTGGTTTGAAACAGGGGTGTGTGATGTCCCTGTGGTTGTTTACTGTATATATGGATGGAGTCATGAAAGAAATACTATCAAGAGCAGTGGATGTTGGTGTATCGCTGAAAAGGGAGGGAATTGAGTGGAAGCTACCTACACTGCTGTTTGCGGATGATAGAGTTCTGATGAGTGATAATGAATGGGAGTTGCAGGGTCTCGTAAATGAGTTTGGAACAGTGTGCGAGTGCGAAAAACGGAATTTGAAGGTAAATACGGGGAAGAGCAAGGTTATGGTCTTCGAAAGGGGTGAAGTCACAGAGTGTGAGGTGAAGCTGAACGGTCAGGCTATGGAGATCGTCAACTCTTTTAAGTATCTGGGCAGTGTGTTGAGTAAAGATGGGACTATGGATGAAGAGGTGCGGGAGAGGGTACAACAGGGGAAGAGGGTTGTAGGAACGCTAAAAGCAGTAACAAGAAATAGGGTGGTCAGTATGGAAGTGAAGAAGTCCTTGCATGACAGTGTGGTAATCCCGACACTGACTTACGGAAGCGAAGCATGGACGTTGGTTGAGAGACTCAGACCAAGAGTGGGAGCAGTGGAAATGAATTACTTAAGGAGTGTGTGCGGAGTTAAATGGAGGGATAGACAGACTAATGAGGAAGTAAGAAGGAGGTGTGGTGTGGAGGTAGATGTGCTGGAAAGTGTGAAAAGGAACAACTTGAGATGGTTCGGCCATATGGAACGTATGGAAAGCGAGAGAATGACTAAGAAGGTGTATGAGAGCGAGGTGGAGGGACAGAGGGGGAGAGGTAGACCGAATATGAGGTGGAAGGATGGAGTGAGGAACTACATGAACGAAGGCGGTGCTGGTTGGGGGGAGAGGAGTCGACTGACTGGGACAGAGGTGCATGGGGGCGGTTCGTTCGTGGCCACCCCTTCGGGGATCACGGCGTCAGGCAATAGATAGATAGATAGATAAAGTCCATGACAGTATACTGTAAATGACGGTAAATACTTCACATTATTTTGGTTATAACATATTTGAAAGCCGACTTACTATAATGCGCATAAGTAGACTAAAGTTTTATTTAGCAGTCATATTTTTCTAAGCATCAATTTGACATAAGATGTAAGTTTATGCTACTCAATATGAACCTTCATAAATTAGTTAAATTAATGAAACTTTAACCTCCTATAGTACGATGGCGCCATTTACATTATATTATGGCCAATTGCAGACGAGTTCAGTTTTGGAAAAGCTGCTCATAATCAAAAAGTTTCAAACTAGCTTAAGTAACTTCCATTGCAATGATTCCGTGTTGATACCGTTAATTACTCATCCGCAATTTCTTTGTGGAGACAAACTGGTATTATGTTCTTACTCTTGGAAAAGATTATCCTAGGTAACATAATTCCTATACTGCAGTATTTTAATATTTGGCTGATCATAGTTACGGAAAAGAAAATTGGTGGAAAACAGTTTTTGTGCGATACCGGTACCTGTTTAGTTTGCGTCTCGTGGAAGTCCAACCTTTCCCCGTCTTACCTTGCCACAACGAACGTCCTTCAAATAATTATACAGTTTTGCCTTTGTTTATATTTATAGTATTTCCTATTAACCTAAATTACATAAACAAGAAACATGATTTCAAAACAAGGTAGATAGGTAAGTAGGAGGGTGCATATAATGATTCAATAATACAAGCTACACTTCATACATAGTCAATGTATTGATAAGTTTACATAAGTTCATAATTTAATCTACAGTATTTCACTTGAAAATAATTTCAAATGAATTTCGTTTAGTAGCTTGTTTATATATCACTTTTGTTTGATTGTATATTTCAAATTATAAATATTTTCTCATCATCAAGTAGTTGTACAATGTAATGCCTACCCACACATATTCGATTTTTTTTCTCTTTTTTTCCATGTGAATGAGGGAGACAAAAGGCAGAGGCTAGTGGTAATTTGGAGTTAAATGCAATTGTAGAGTCATGAAAATTAATAGTAACAACTCCATTTCAATCTGTACACGGGACTGGAGTTCTCGAAATCAGGCTCCGGTCCTGACGGTTTACTTGACTTGAAGTGTGATGACCTAATAATCCAGAAGGGTTGATAGCCTCTGAAGTCCTATTTTAACTAACTAATAAATACGTATCACACATAAAACGAGACCATATTATGCTTCATTATATCCCATATGGCTCAGAACTTGGCTTTAAAGATTCAAAGAATAATATTGATGTAACCTTATTAATGCTCACTCATAAGGGACTGGAGTTCTCGTAAAGGGGCCACAGTCCTGACGCTATTCTTGACTTACAATGGGCTGGCTTAATAATCCAGTAGGGTTGATAGCCTCTGAAGCCCTATTTTTACTAAATAACTAAGCTCACTCATGTCAGTAGCCATCATAAATAGTGTTAAGTAATAAGAGGTTACCACTACTTTGTGTGCACGCAAGTTTTCTACACTTTGATATGTTACTGATAAGCCACTGTCTTGTAATTGAAAGGAACTGTGTCAGAAACAACATTGGTGTTTAATGTTGCGTGCTGGGGGGATTTACAATAGTGTACTGAAGATTGGCACAGTGCAAATTATATCCTAATAAGATCTACCCTTGACAGATTGTTTTTGAACACAGTACCTTAGAGCTACCAGTTCAATAGCAATACTGCTCAGCTTCCCCTACCCTATGATAACTAATTGTATTGTATTGACACATTCTAGAGTAAATAATGAATTATAATTATAATATTTGAATCAAATTCCATCGACTCTATAACAAGATGGTACGTAAAAGAAAGAAAAAATGAAAATTCCGGAAATAAGCATTAAGGGGGGGATGGGCCGGTTATCTGGACCACTTTCTCCCTCGTGTTTAGCCCCATTAGTTTTCAGATGTTAAGATGTTTGCCCCATTAGTTAGTCGATTTTAAGACCTTTCGCCCCATTTCTTCGTCAATATTTAGACCTTGCGTGCTATATAGGTATCGATTTTTTCCCTGGCGAACGGTAGTGAGCCTGTAGTGATGGAAGAAACGGCCTTCGGCCGGGACATTTTTCTACCGAAAAATGTACAAATTAATCTAGAAGGGAGATCTAATGGATTTTTTTTTTTTAATTTGATGGAGGTCTAGGGAGGAAACTAGAAAAATAATGAATACATGCAAAAATCGCCCAAAAAGTGAACCATCCCCCTTATGCCTGGTTCACACATACAAGAGTCGGTGCCCAAGTCCAGCACGAGTGAGGTACTTTTCAAATTCGGCAATGACTCGGGCTCGAAAAATGACACTCTTCGTGAATCTTGGTGACTCGTGTTACACTCGTGTGAGTAGTGTTGGTATCGGGGTGTGTCTTGGTGGGTCTTGGCGACTCCTGACCTGGGCTAAAATGTTCATGTCTGCATGAAAATTCTTGTCCCCGGTCTGGAATTCTTGGTGACTCTCAGTGACTCCTCGTGACTCTTCTTGACTCATGTTGACTCTTGTTGAACTCTGCATAACTCTTCATGACTCGTGTTGACTCTTGTTACACTCTTGGGTGAATCGGGCTCGATCGTGGAAATTCTGATGTGGCCGAAATGTACAAGAGTCAACGCGAGTCACGAAGAGTTGATGCAGAGCTCAACAGGAGTCAACAAGTGTGCAACGCGAGTCTCCAAGAGTTGAAATCATGATTCGGGGTTCATAGGCTTTGTGCAAGCACGTGTTGCATGGGTTCCGGGGTGTGGGTGCCAGGGGGTTTCCTGCGTGGTGGTGAGTGGATGTGTGGCAGTGATGGGCGTCATGGCAGGGCACATGCACAATGGGGGCCACTCTTGGGAGCACTCTTCATGACTCTTGTTGGACTCTAAGTAACTCTTATTGACTCCCATTACACTCTTGTTGACTCTTGTTACACTCTTGTTCACTCGTACAGACTCTTGGTGACTCGGGCCCAAAAAAATAGTTATTATTCAAATATCCTCAACTCGTGTTGGGTTCGTGTTACACTCTTCGTGACTCTTGTTGACTCTTTGTGAATCTTGGATGAACACATACTGACTCTTGTTGACTCTTGGTGAATCAGGAACAGTGACCTTACTCAGGCTGGTTCTTGCCAGAGTCACGAAGATCCAGGAAGAGTGTCACTCTTCGCTCACTCGTACTTAACTCTGGCGCCTACTCTTGAATGTGTGAATCAGGCTTTACTTTAAACGGCAGGTGGTGGGGGTTATTCGATGAATATATATATATATATATATACGCACACACACTCAGTTTCAGTGACAGGTTAACATCATCATCATCATCTCCGACGCCTTGTTTCCCTCTGGGAAACCCGCGGCTAAAGGATGGCCATGCCAAAAACGCCTCCAGGTTACTTTGTCAAGACATGCTTCCTTTGCCCGTGCCACAATGCCCCTTGCACTACGTGGAAGTCATTCTTCAATATATTTTTCCACTTTTGTTTTTCCCCATACCATAGGTGGTCTTCCACTACTAGCTGCTCCACCCACCTGACTCCCATATATCTTCCTTGGCATTCTGTCTTCATCCATTCTCTGAACATAACCATACCACCTCAAAGTACTTCTCTTTATCCACTCAACCACTCCATTCTTTATTTTTTTTTTTTTTCTATATTCCAACTACTCCCTCTCGGGCATAGGCTGAGAGCCTGTACATTCCACCGCTCAACACGGTGAAGCCCGTGAGGTCTTGTTCCAGTCTGGGGAGTGAGACATGTGAAACATCCATCATGGCTCGAAGCAGCTTCATCTCTGAAGCGGCTGGTTGCTTCGCTCAAGTGCTTCACCGTCTCACCCTCCAGACTCAGACCCTCACTCTCAGAACGCCACCTATTGAGCAGTGAACTCACTAGGCATTGTCCCCCTGTAACATATTTTGAATATGGGAATATTCATACAGTGTTATTTAATCAGGGAACAATGAGGGTATTTTTTTGGCATTTCGGTGGGCTTTGTGGTAATGCACTGATACTAGGTACAGCACAAATTCAATCCCAATAATATCTTCCCATTGCCATATCGGGATTTGAACCCGGGTCCATTGGATTACCAATCCAGTGGCATGACCACTCCACCACACCTCCCCTCATATGTAATGCCCAAAGCTTGCTCTTCCATACCAAAGAACTCATACACTTCCCTATTACTTGGCCCATCTAGCCTATTCATGCCGGCTGCCATTCTGAAAAGGTTTACCCCTTGGTAAACCTCCATCAGCAGGAATAGTAAGATTACTGCTAGAAACGTCCTCATTTTGGCATCATTTACTGGTATGACAACTTCGCACAGTCAGATAAACACGGTAGATCATGAAATGTAATTTTGTCGTTAACCCTGGTAGCAGACACACGTAAGCATGTATTTGCTTGTATGATGTGGCAACAATCCTAGATTATAATGATGATAAAGGAGAGAGATATTGAGGTAGTGGGGACGAAATATAAACATAGCATGATTGAAAAGACCTATATTAAGCTGGTGAAGGAATAATCAGAGTTTATTTTCCTCATGTCCTACTGATTTGGGATAGATTCATATGATAATGCCAACGTGTTGGGTCGATGTTAGAAGTATGATAGCTATAGGTATGATAGGCTAAGCGGTACTGATTAAGCTCATAGACTATATATTTGAACCAGTAGTTGTTGTCGTCCGAACATCGAAGACAGTGAAACTTGAGCCAGTTCTTGACCCATCGCCTGACGGTGGTGGCGCTGGTTCCCGACCGCTTTGCTATGACTCTCACAGGTAGACCACTCAGCCACAGTCGCACCATCAGCACACGGGTTGCCAGGCTGGTTATGTAATATCTTCGGTGCAGTGGCATACCTTGCTCTGTTCAAAATAGGCAAATATACACGTAATCGAGGGTTTTAACTACTAAACCAATTCAACCATTACAGTATTGTTGCAATGTTGTGTTTTATATTGCGCAATTGAATTTAGAGTGCTGCTAAACAGAACAATGGTTCTATCTGCCCACCACATTTCGTGAAAATCGGTTCATGACTTTGTGAAATATCTTGTTTGCAAAGAACAGACAGACAGACAAACAAACGCAGGCGAACATTTCTCCGTCCAACTTGCTTAGTGGAGGTAATTATTGTACAGATCGGTTACGGATTCTGTGCTTGCCTCCTTGACGGCACAGAAGTCTATTACATTTTTGTTTAAGGAGGTAGTGCATGATTGTTGGTTTACCGGGTATATAATTATACAGTATATATTGATTTATATTTGAGTTTCCGCAAGCTTTACAAAACACCCCCTACAACCCTTTTCAAGATAAATTTTTACATTTTTCGGCAGAAAAATCTCCCGGCCGGAGGCCGGTTCCTAATAAAATTACAGGCTCGCTATCTCTCGCCATTAATAATGGACACCTAAATGGCACGAAAGGTCTAAATATTGACAAACAAATGAGGCGAAAGGTCTTAAAATCTCCAAACTAACTTTACAAACATGTTAAAATATATAAACATAATGAGGCTAAACATGAGGGAGAGGGGGGGTCCAGAAAAACGAACCACCCCCCTTAAAACTGTGTGACAAACGATACTCCCTATTAACCCCTACAAAATGATGACGCCTTCATACCATATATTCTGGCTAAAGTTAGACGACTATATGCAGGTTAAGAAGGACGTATTTTGCTCAGAGGGTTTATTGGTATCGTATTTATAGGGTTTATTGTGATCATATTTAAAGGGTTAATTGAGATCGTATTTAGAGGGCTTATTGAGATCGTATTTATAGTGTATATTGAGATCGTTATTATAGGGTTTATTGATATCGTAATTATAGGGTTTATTGAGATCGTATTTAGAGGATTTATTGATATCGTAGTTAGAGGGTTTATTGAGATCGTATTTATAGGGTTTATTGAGATCGTAGTTATAGTGTATATTGAGATCGTATTTAGAGGGTTTATTGATATCGTATTTATAGGGTTTATTGAGATCGTATTTAGAGGGTTTATTGAGATCGTATGTATAATGTTTATTGAGATCGTAATTATAGTGTATATTGAGATCGTATTCAGAGGGTTTATTGAGATCATATGTATAATGTTTATTGAGATCGTAATTATAGTGTATATTGAGATCGTATTCAGAGGGTTTATTGAGATCGTATTTATAGGGTTTATTGAGGTCGTAATTATAGGGTTTGTTGAGATCGTATGTATAGGGTTTATAGAGATTGTATTTACCCCTTGAGTCTTAGAGGTAGATTATAAGCTAAAGAAATTCGTCTAGTGATAACCGGAATAAGATGAAAATTACGTCAATGTGCTGATGGGATTAATAGATATTAAAAACTACAGCAGCAGAAGCAGTGTTGCTTCAGTTGGGGAAAATTTAGTTTTACATCCAGTTTGTTATATGTCAGCATAGTTTATGAAGTACCAAACAAATTATGCTACTATTGAAAAGGAACTTTTGGCCCTGATTTTAGCTTTAGAGAAATGTAATATATATGTAAGCAATGTTCAGTATCCAGTAACTGTTTATAGTGATCATAATCCACTTAACACTATTAGGTGCAACGTCTTGGGGGTTATTATGATATTTTGTTTAATTATTATTGAGGGTTTTCATTGTTTTTGCCATTTTTGAACAATGTGTTTTTAGTTTACCCCCAAAACTTAGAAACACGCCTCTCCAGACCCCCTTCAAACTAAAAAACGTCCCCCAGACCCCATTCAAGCTAAATATGTAAATTGTTCGGTAGAAAAATTTCCCGGCCGAAGGCCGGATTCTCCCAAATTGCAGGCAGGCTGTTGCTCGCCCAGGAAAAATTGCCACCTTATTGGGTTGAAGCATCTTATAATCGCCAAACTAATGAGGTGAAACGTCTTAAAATCTATAAACTAATGGAGTAAAACAGGGAGGATCGAAATAGGCCCGCCCTGCACCTAATAGGGTTAAGCTTCTGTCTAAAATTAAAAATCGTAATCAGAGGTTGATGCGATGGTCACTGATGGTTCAGCCATACAATCTAGATATATGACATAAAATGACTGACAAATATTCTGGCTGAAACTCTCTCACGAGTCTAATACTGTATAATGATTAATGAGGTTTATTGTTAATTGTACATATTGCAATTATACTCAAGGTTTTTAGTTTTGTTATATATTCCTCTAATATTATTTAGTTTAAATGTAATGTCATATGGCCTTAGTCGCCTGGCCCTACGGATTTATAATGATATGGTGATAAAGATCATAGTTTGTCATGTTACGATTCGAGTAGTAAAATAAATTTAACCCCTAGACATAATGAAACGTAACAGCTCTTTAGTCATTCTCTCATTCACCATACTGGCGTTATCGTACTGTAAGACTAGTGTTATACACAAATAATACTGCACCTATGTGATGTAATCTCTCCTGCTTCTCCGTGTGTCAGTAAATAATATGTGCTGAGGTAGTATTTTACTTAGGAATTTACCTGAACTGTGGCTGGTAGACGGACAGGTGGGAGAGAGAGAAAGAGAGACCATCATGCACCCCTCTTGCCGGAAGATGTTGACTGAGCACAGCTTCCGCAGACCTGCCTATTATAACCGGGGCTTCGGTGAGTTACCATCTTCCCCTAGATAATTCAATATTCCCCCAAATGTTAATCTTGTAACTTTAGAAAGGACGTGCATTGTGTGTTATGCGTTAAGGCGAATCGGTGTAGTATACAGTACATATACAGTATATATATATATATATATATATATATATATATATATATATATATATATATATATATATATTATATATGTATATATATATATATATATATATATATATAATATTATATATACTGTATATATATATATATATACATACACATACACATATATATATACATATATATACATACATAACATTTTAAGACTGAGTGTTCCACACATTCGTGCAGTTTCAGTCTCTTGTCCTAATGGCGGCGTTCCAGGCAACCCTGTTAAGGGCTGCTTCACTTGTCAAGTTCTTGGATTTGAGATCGGCGTGTATAGTTCGATCCCAGGTCTTCCTCGGTCCACCCCTTGGTGCAGCTCCCTCCACAAACACAGACCTGCATTTTTTCACCCAATTTTGTTCATCGATTCTCTCTACATGTCCATACCATCCCAGTCTACTTGTACGCATCACCTCGCTAATACTCTTTATACCTAAACGTCTCCTCAGCTCAACATTTGTTATTCTATCCTGTAGCCTGGCCCCACACATCCATCTCACCATTCTCATCTCATTACGCTTCATTCTGTTGACATCCTCTACTTTAACGGCCCATGTTTCTGAGGCATACGTCATTGCACTTCTAACACACGAGGCATACACCTTTCCCATCAGGGGGAGAGGCATTCTTTTCATGGTCAGGATTGGCATCAGTTCTCTGAACTTCCCCCAGCCACACCTAATTCTAGCAACAGTGGCAGCCTCGGCCCCACCACTGGAAGAGATGGTATCTCCTAGGTAACAAAACTTGTTCACCAGCTCCAAAGACTCATTTCCAATTTCACAGCCACAGGATCATCACTTAACACAAGCTCGCCTTTGCACACTACGCACTCAAATGTCTCTATTTCTGACTTATCCTTCGGCAGGGGTCCCTTTATTCTACTACAGCGCTTACTCCCATGGTGTACCCAACATCGACAGATGCTACATTGAATTGAGTCAACGCCCACTCCCTTTCCACACACTGCTCATGGGTATGCACCGCTCTTTTCCACATTGCCTCGTCACAATCTACAATGCATAACCTTGGATTTGTTAATGTTGACTCTTAAACCCTTGCTCGCCATGCCCTCTCTCCACTCTCTGTATTTGGCCTCAGCATCTTGCATACTGTCAGCTATTATACAATATATATATATATATATATATATATATGGATGGTATTGCTATGGAGTGTATTAAGAATGGTGGAGATGTGATAATAGAATGGCTGGTGAGACTATTAAATGTGTACTTTGTTGTGTCAATGGTACCACTAGACCGGAGGAGTGCATGTATAGTGCCGTTGTACAAGGTGAAGGGAGACCGGCAGGAGTGTTCAAGTTATAGAGATATTAGTTTATTATCAGTGGTTGAAATGCTGTATGGCAGGGTGTTGTTAGAAAGGATAATAAAGGGTACGGAAGGTGCAATAGGAGAAGAACAGTGCAGTTTTAGGAGGGGAATAGGGTGTGTGGATCAGATTTGTGCAGTGAGACCGCTATGCGAGATGTATTTAGAGAGCCATAGGGAGATATTTTGGCTTCTTATGGATTTGGAAAAAACGTATGATCAAATCAAAAGAGCAGCATTTTCACGATAGGAAATCCATCAGACTTAGTATTACGTCCCATAGTTGCAGAGCCAGCATGTCCCACACACCGTTTAAGCCTCGTACTAGATATTTTATTACAACCCTTTGTGAAACTTGTTCATTCCTATATTAGATACTCGAGTGATCTATTAAATAAACTGCCAGCCTCGCTCACCAACTCTGAAATTTTCATAACGTTCGATGTGGTTATCCTTTATAGCAATATTAAGCATGATTTGGGCTTCCAAGCCATACAGTACTGGCTATGAAAATGTCCAACATATCTGAATGAACGATTTGATTCGGACTTTATAATCGCTGGATGCAAACTTATCCTAGAAAATAACACCTTTGAATTCAACTCGAACCATTACAAACAAATACTAGGCACAGCTATGGGATATAAATTTGCACCTGCATATGCCACACTAGTGTTGGGATATTTAGAAGAAAACTGTATGATAACTTGTCAAAAATATTGATTATAAATATTACAGATAAAATAAAGAAAAACTATTACAGATACTTGGATGACATTCTATGCATATGGGATTTTGAGAGAGGTGATATCTCATTAATAGAGAAGCAATTGCAGAACTTAGAAGACCGCCTAACTATTAAATGTGATCAATCTGGCAATGATGTCACATTCTTGGATCTAAAGATTATCAAAATCAATAATACGGTTCACAGAGACATCTTCTACAAACCCACTGACTCTCATAAATATTCAGACTTCCATTCAAATCATCCCCGTCATGTGAAGTCTAATATCCCCTACAACTTGGCTAGAAGAACTTGCAAATTAGTTTCCAAACCTGAATATAGAAACACTCGCCTAAACGAGCTTTCTGTGTTTTTAAGAGACACAATTATCCAATTTGTTTAATAAATATTGGCATTGAAAGAGCTTTAGAAATACCACTCGACCAACTCAGAAGTCAACAACCACAAGAAAATGAAAACAACACTTTGTTATATTTCTACATATAATCCAAACCGCAAAAAACAATAAAATACACACTTGAATTCTTGCAAAAATGTCCCCAAACGAAAGACATTTATAATAAGTGTACATTTATCAAATCAAAGAGACAACCACCGAATCTGAAAAATCTCTTAACAAAAGCAAAAATGACTTCAAATAGTTATTCGGTACAAAAATGTAATAGCAACAAATGCAAATTATGTCTAAACATAATAGAGGGCAGCACATTTTAATTCAACGACTACACGTTCACAGTAAATGATAACATAAATTGTAATACAAGATATTGTGTATACGTAATAACATGTGAAGGATGTGACAAATTATACATTGGGGAAACTTCCAACTTTAGATTAAGAACAAATCTCCATAAGAGTCACATAAATAATAATGAAGGACTTCTTGTGAACAAACATATATCAATTTGTAATAACAATATAAATAATAAATATGCTTTTAAAATAATGCCTTTCTACAAAGTGAAATACGATGACGAGAAAGTAAGACACGAAAAAGAATCATATTTCATAAATAAATTCAACCCTGAACTGAATAGAGATATGTTCAGTTAAAATTCACTCAACTTGAATTTATGAACACGGTCCCAAAGAAAATATACAACATTAGATGAATCAGAAGATTGTTTTCGGTTAGATACAACTCACTACGACAAAAGTAGAAACAATATGCCGGGGAATCTCTGCTGGGCTGCGGTAGCGGTTGGACGTCCATGGGAGTCGTCTGCCATGTCGGTGGTTCAGCGGCCTCTCTCCCCGGCTTCATCCCCTTCCACCATTCTACCCTGCTCTGCCTTCATCATCTTCTGATCATCTGCCTCTACCGACTACACTCTGCGCATTCTTGCATCCTTGCTGTTTGGACCTGTGACACGTGGCTCTACACGGTTGAGGGACGCTGTATCCACGGTGGCCAGTTCTGGCGTCGGCAAATCCTTGGTTTTCTTCGGGGATCCCGTGTGTGGGCCCCGCTCCGTCGGTGCCAGGGCCGCCTTCAGCTTCTGGGGTAGGTGTTGGCCCCTCGGTCCTCGATTCTTCACTTCTCCACGTGTCTTCTTCCTGCCGGGTGTCATCGTTTATCACTTCATCTTCCCTTCCATCCTCAAGTCCTGGGAGTGTTGTTGCCCTTCTGCAGCCCCTCCTAGGTCCCTGACGTTTGAGCCTCCTTCTCGGGGGCCACTGCGGTTTTGAACAATCCCTGTGAATACTTTCCACCTGGGTAGGGTGATAATTATAAGCTTTATTGTTTCACTACCCTTTATCATCAATAAGAAGAAGAAACAATATGCCACTTCTGGATAATAACAAATACAAACACGCATCTATCTTTATTATTTAATTTTAACTGTGACTATATTGATATCCATCCTTCCAAAAATAATAGGGGAATAACCCTTAACTAAATAAACCATTTTCCCTCTCGCCATTTTGGCTATTAAGGGACCGAAACTTCCTCCACAACCAAAACCCATTATGACTTAAATCTAATAAGACGATCTCATATAAGTAAAACATGAGACTTGTTTCGAAACCATCTGATTGTGAACACAAATAAAATGTATCCCGACTTGGAAAACTAGAGGGCAGCAGCTACACTTTTGCCACTATAAAAAGCAGGAACCTTTACCACCGATCTTGAAGGGACTGGGGTTCTCGCAGAGAGGCTCCAGTCCTGACGTTATTTTTGACTTAGTGTACTGGCTTAATAATCCAATAGGGTTGATAGCCTATTTTAACTATTTTAACTAACACCGATATTAGTCCTGCATTAAAAGCCACTGAGGATCCACTCCAAGTGGAGAAATGAATTTGGCAAAATTTTAGATTGTGGTAGCATTTGTTTTAATAATTATGACCACCGATCGGGGTTCTCGTAAAGAGACTTCAATCTACTTTTTTAAAGTTCTATTTTATTCCTCTGTGTTTTCCTTTTTTAAAGTACTGAGGTCTTCGCAAGAAGTTTCAGTCTTTCCTTCCATTTCTCTAATGTCCTTGGCTCCTACTTGCAGACACCAACCTTTTGGTGGGTCTGTATTTTAATCAGCATTTTACCCGCATATACATAGAATGATACAACAATTTTAACAGCATTTTTCATTGATAAATAAGTGTTATTTCTCTTTGCTACTAACATTGTTTCTTATATTTTGTTCTTCCATTGGCATTCGCGGTTGTCTTACTGCATATGTTTGCTTTACATATATATATATATCGTATATGTTCTATTATTTGTCTCATATTTCTCAACAGGCTGTGGTAAAAGCTCTGAAGTCTACTTCGTAGGTTGAGCTGCATTTCTACATTCCTTATTATACATTAAGTTATATATTTTATCGTATATGATATCATACATCATATACTTGATGTAGCAGGATCAACACGTAAGAGGGGTAAATATTCTTATTATTGTCAAACTAATAGGGTAAAACGTTTTAAAGTCGCCAAGCTAATGGATGTTCCAAAAAATCACCCAATCTTTAGATAAGTTAAGTGCGTGTATTTAGTATGCATATTACTGTTGCCAGTGTTTTCTTGTACACACAAAATATGCATAATTCAGTTATAATATGACTTAATTTTCAGAAATAGGATGCAGGTTTACCTATTAAGTTGCCAAATCATTAACATTGGGGGAAATACTGCTTCCATTGTACAAGTAAATTGCAATATAATATTTATTCCTGAATAATTCCGCTGGTGGTTTTCTACAATGGGCTTGTTATCCAAAAGTAAGCTTCTTTTTTTTCCTTAACCCCTTCTGTACTAGTGACGTATCTTCTATTATATTTCAGCTACATTTAGACAATTTTATGAAGCTTAGGAAGGATATATGGTAGCTAAAAGGATTAATTGAGATAGTCTGTAGCCTTCTTATAGGTAGACGTCCTTCCTAAGTTGAATAACAATGTTTTAATAATGATCAGAACATAATGAAAAGGACGTCACCGTTACTGAATAATTTAAAACTGTTAGATTAACAACGGCATCACCCAGATATTTTACCGTTGATGTTATCAGCCTATATATGATTGTGGTTGTAATTCTTGGATTAAGAATGTACACAGGACAATTAATATACTTTATTTTCGAGTCTTTACCAGGAATTGATGACACTCGTAAATGTGTCATAATTGAAGGCAAATACACCGAATATTTGATGAAAGAGAAATCCAGAAACGGCAAGAGGGTAGAACATTTTATACAAAAACAACTTGTGTGATGTTTGCTTTTAAAGGCATTTATGATTCGGCGTTATTTTGAGTATAATACAAGAAGGATTTGAGTGTCGGATGCATCAGATAGTTCCATGAAATTGTGGCGTGATTGACAAAGGTGTGTTGGCTAATTTGTTTTCGTTGAAAATGCAATACCAGCAAATCGTCGCTCTAATATTATCGGCAGTGTCACACAGGGATTTTTCCGACATTATTTCTGGCCAACAATCGATTATAGTTCGAGATTCAAGGATAAAAACATTGAAATCAATCACATAGGTCGATTAATTCAATCTAGTACTAATTCAAGTTTAAAACAACTATACATAAATTAGGTAATTGAAGACAAAACAAGTATATGTGATGAACAGTGTTAGACAGAATCGGGAATGAAATAAAAATAAAAGCAAAATAATTGCCCATGTGCCACCGCCTTAACCCCATGACTCCCGGTGCCTATGACTATGATACCAAATGGCATCAATAGGGTTAATGGGCAGCGCATCCAACCATCTCCCCTTCTTCCCTACCCATCACATGATTCCATCGTCCCATTGCCGGTGCAAGACTGTGATAGACTGATTGAGTGAGGAAGAGGGTGACCCGCTCTCATAGCTCACGTGATCAACACACTCACACGCATATACTGTACGTACACACACAGACGAGCATTAATCAATTTCCGGTTCCTCACCTACTGTATAATAATTATACGCACACACGTTCAAGGGATGAAATGTTGCTTGAGACTCTCCTGGTGATAAACAAGGAACAAAGCAACATACAACCATAGGGTTTTCACCTTTCTTAAGCTGAATGAAGGCATGGGATCATGATATTTGGTTAATTAATATTTGTTAGGTATGTATGAAGCTACAAGATGCATAAACAAGACATTTGTGCACCGATATCCCCTTGTAGGCAGGTTGACAGGAATATTCAAAGACCGTGCTCTGGGAGTTAATCCTATCTGCTGCGAATCGGTTCTTGTTGGATCCTCTCCGATTCACTCCATTAGTTACAAGATTCTAAGACGTTTCGCCTCATTTGTTTAGCGATTATAGGACGCTTCACCTGATTTGGGTGTACATTTTTTCTGGGTGATCGCTAGTGAGCCTTTAATTTGGGAGAAATTTGCCTTCGTCTGGGACATTCTTTTGAGAGAAAAAAAAAACATATTTATCTTAAAGGGGGTATAGGCGGCATTTTATTAGTATGGCGGGTTTTTTGGAGGCGTTATTTTGAATTTAGGGAGCAAACTATAAATACCTTGCTCAAAAAATGAAAAAACAATCAATATCCTCAATAGTAATTTCACAAAATATATTAATAATCCTGAAGGCATTGCAGCAGATGGTGAGGTTTTTGTTTGGATAGGATACGTCAGGGTGTATCGAATCCTGAAGTGGAAGAAAAACATGAACAACCTAAACCGCTCTTAGTAGTATGCTCCTTTAAGGTTTTGAAGTACAGTTCCAGACAGAGGATAAAGACACTTGCTATCCCTCCTCCTGCCAAGACCACAAACATGCCCTGAAAATATTTAACGCTTTTCAGATGTGACTACATTATACATATTTTGTATAACTAATCTTATTAACTTGGGATTGACTATACATGAAGGAGATAGGAATAATTTAGGAATAAAATCTAAGCAATATGGGAAATTATTTAGCCATTTAACCCCTAGGTGATTAATGGGACAGATCTATCCCAGAGGTATATTTGATGAATCTATTTGGCATATGGTGGCAGCAACAAAAATGTGGGAATATATTCTCGCCAGTTTCTACAGCCTTTACAAGTCAGAATCAGACTGGCAAGACCCTCCCTAACTCCCTAACTCCCTACTTCCCTGCCCTCTCGCACTAATATTTCGGCCATTATTTCAGACATGTAACAAGTGGAATGTACTGAATGACTTTCTTTCAATCATTGAGGCTTTGTGAATATGTTCAAATTCATTTTTTTAGCATTTGTAACAGTTGTGTGGTCATTTATGCACGAGTGATTTTACAGTGCACTAAATAGCAAGAATGATTTACCCAGGTGTTGGCCAGATTGATTTTGGCGGTGACGATTTCAATGGTTCTTGGGTTGAGGCAGGTGGTGTAGTTGGGGGAGAAGCGTGGTATGTAGTAATCATAGTCAATGCCAAATTCTGTAGCGTCCATAATCCTGGTTTCAAAATAATACAATGATTAATGCAGATCATATCATGCAAGTCATGCACAATCATTCAGAAAGGATGTATGAACTAAACTAAGTATAAAGATGCAAGTCCATGAACGTGCACCAAGGGGTAGCCTTAGACTCTTAGAGAGACCTGGGATCAGACCATACTATCTAGTCTCGAATATAAGAACGGGGTGTTACTTAATTCTATAGGTTCAGGAACTATTGTCTAGCGAGGCCGATCCTTAGTGATCTTGGCCCCATGCATTGTTCTTTCCACTCACTAAAACATTACGCTTTCCATAATGCAGTTGGGTCGAGTACATGATAAGATTGATATCCAAAATTCGAAAATGGATATTAATCGTGATCGTTTATTCAACCTTTAACTGTGTTGGTGGTGTAATGGTTGAGATGCTTATGTTCTGGGTGTGGTGTCCCGAGTTCGAATATCGGGAGGACCATATGCTTTCATTAGTTTATTCAAGTGCATTGGGGTTTGTAATTGACGATTAATGTTAAGAACGGGGTGTTACTTAATGTGAGGCCGCTTTGGATAGGGCTGCCTGTAGCACCGCAATTAGTATGTAATACTGAAACGGCACCTCTCACGTAGCAATCGGTCTTTCAATTGATGTATGTATACCGTATACTCAACGTATACAGCGTGTCCCGCGAGTTTTGCCAAATACTTCCAGAGATGAAAGATTAAGTAATTCTAAGTAAAAACTGTTATATACACATAGGCTTTATGGGGCATTGTTTTGTAGTTATGGACCCTTACAGTCGGCATTTTGGTGTTTTTTTTCATTTCTAACCCTGTTTTTCTTCAATATGATGAGGATAGGAAAAAACCCATAAAGTGTATTATGAAGCATGATATCAATACTTCAAACTGAATATTACAAGAAACCAAACAAAACTAAATGTTAAGCTCATCATCGCGGAAAGAAGAAAGGAGCTACAGAGGATTTTTTGATGTTTTCTGTCAGTTTAAACCCTATGGTTTAAACCCATTTTCCGAGTAATGAAAATGAATAACGATAACGTTAAATGCTGTATGGTGGTGCATGGTATCAATACTTAATGCAAGCCCCAAAATATCCTCTGTGGCTCCTTTCTTCTTTCCGTGATGATGAGCTTAAAATAAAGTTTTGTTGGTTTCTTGTAATATTCAACTCCATGTCAAGGGAATATGAAGTACAATGTAGGGAGGTTTTTGGTGTCAGTTTGAAGTATTGATATCATGCTTCATAATACACTTTATAGTTGTTTTCCTATCCTCATCTTATTGAAAACAAAACAGGGTTAGAAATTACAAAAAACACCGAAATGCCGACTTTAAGGGTCCATAACTACAAAACAATGCCCCAAAAAGCCTATGTGCATATAACAGTTTTTACTTAGAATTACTTAAGCTTTCATCTCTGGAAGTATTTGACAAAACTCGAGGGACACCCTGTATTTGCATTATCATCTGCAGTACCTTAGTGCTAGCCTGAACATACAATGTGTTCTATCCCTGAATTAATTATAATGTAAAACTTGCAAAATAAACAAACCAAAACAGGAACGACACAATATAAAGATAAAACAACTAATCAAAATAACTATGTGGAAATAACGATTTAGCAAAATAAATTTTTGAAATAAAAGGACACAAAACCACCACATAGAATTTACATCAATATATGAGTAAGTGAATTTGGTTCCTAGGCAAATTAGTCGCACATATATTAAACGTACTCTTGTCATATTTAAGGAATTAGTCAACTTGGGAAGTTCAGGTCGTTCTGGTAAGTTATGGTAATTTCTATATAAATAAAGAAACTATAATTCAAATCAAGATATTCTATTCAAAGAAATTTGCAATTTAACAAGATATTAACAATAGTACACATTCAATACAGCACTCATAAACGATACATCATAAACGAGTTGTCATAACTGCAGTCACTCTATAGTCATTGCAAAGATAAATATACTATTTGTATTTAACCAGAATAAAATAGGAATTCAAACCAATTAGAAATGAATAAGTCAACTTAAGAGCCCCTTAACCGCCAACCCACAGGGGAGACCAGCTAACTAAACCAGTAGATTTTGTTTATTCAAGCAAACATTATAAACCCTTTACAGTATTCGAGGACGCACTTCTTGCTTTTATCTTGGCTATCACTAGTCGATTTTACTCAGCTTAGGAAGGAATTAGAAAGGCACAAGATTGAATAGGTGATTTTTTACCCCTCCGATTCATAGAGGTCCTTCGTAAACTGTATAAAAGCATCAACTAATAACCAGGATATAATGAAAAATAGCGTCGTCGTATCCGGAATAAAATCACCAAACTAAGGAGTCAGAACAGGGGCAGTAAAAAACACTTTATATTAAATAGTGTTAACCTACCTGCGGTTAATCGGCTTCATAAGCGGGCTGCCCTTTGGAACCGCCATGGAAGCCGGACGTGGGTCTATCTGCTGACGGCCCAGGTAAAAGTCACACCTGCCTACAGTACAAAGGAGTACAAAGGAAATCAAGCAACAACATAACTAGTGACCCTTCTAGGTTGCTTGTCCTCCAAAACACTGAGGATCAAGTGTCCAAACAGTGGTTTAGAGTGGTACCATATACTGTACATGATACACTGAAACCATTGCTGGGGTTTTGCTTAAAGATGCCAAAATATATACCTAAGACTAATTATGTGGAGAGTTGGCTATACTTAACCAACATAACAGGTTAATGTACAGTATTAATGTAAAGGGAATTAATGGTATGACTCATTTCATATACGATCTCTGTTACATAAAGGGAGGCTAACAAATTCGCCATTAACTCCTTCTGTACCGGCCACATATTTTTAGTTTTATTATAGATATACTTAAAACATTTGGTGCAGTTTAAGAAGGATCTGTGGCAGTGCAAAGGGTTAAGTGAGATTGTTTCAAGCCTGGTTATTGCTGGAGGCCCTTAACCCGGGAAAGTCGCTGAGACTCTTAAAGGTAGGGGCTCATGGGTTGAGATAAACATGGGATGATAATCGCCAAGCTGTACATAATTATCTTGCAAAATGCAATGGCACTGAAATAATTATTAACAATGGTATAAAGGATTTTGTGGATCGTCTAAACCGGGCCTGTGATGTCATAGTGACGTCACACCAGTATCCTTATCCTAGACTGGATGGTGGACTTACACTCTTGTGATGTCATAGGCCCGGTATAGACGATCCACAAAATACTTTATACCATAGTTAATAATTATTTCAGTGCCATTGCATTTTGCAAGATAATTATGTACAGCTTGGCGATTATCATTCCATGTTTATCTCAACCCATGAGCCCCCACCTTTAAGAGGTTTTACTGGGCGAAGGCACCGAGACTCTTAACCCTTATTTAGCGGCGAGCAACATAAGTCGAGTTAAATAAAGCTGGACTATGTGGCGGCGCTCGACATAGGTCGAGTGGCAATTTCAGCACGTAATGTGGCTGAGAGAGAGAGACAAGTGGTGGCAGGAGACTAGCGAGCGTATGACTGCTCCAGACCACCGCGGCGAACCTACTGACACAAATCTCAGCTCCCTCCTCCCTCTCTCACTCGCTACATACTCAATTATGTACTGAAAGTACCGAATTACCTGCTTTTTGCACTCGCGTTGCACGGTTATTGCAAGAAAACTATCCATCATACAAGGATCGTTATGGTGTCATTCGAAAGCTCTGTTTATGCCCTTTCAGGGATAGGTACTTGTTTTACGTTCTGGGTCTTATTTAGGCATGAAAATGATCACGTAAACAGCCCTATTTTGGCTAAAAACACCCCGCTGTGCGGTACACATAAATAAACCGCATAGGCCGCTCGTAAGGTGTTAAGAGGTTAGGCATAAAAAAATGCCTTCCAAAAAACCCCACTAGCACTCAAAACAAAGCAATATGTGATTAAGTGAGATAATTCCCCTCCATACCTCCTATCACTCCTCCACATGTGTCCCCGCCCCTTTCCCTCCTTCTCCCCCCCTCAATTATCACCTATTTTTCCTCTTATTCCCTCTTTTATCGGGTAATTTTTGGCGCGAATTTCACGCCCTCAGTTTCAGGGTCACAGGGAATGAAGCAAAATACCTTCGCTTTGCGGGATGGTTTGAACTACCATAGCTACGCTGTTTAAGAGTCCCGTCGCCTTCACCCAGTAAAACCTCTTAAGAGTCTCGGAGCCTTTCCCGGGTTAAAGGTTAAAACATTTATAAAAGCGTCTAATAGTAGCCAAAACGAAGTTTAATGGACGGCGCCATTACTGAAAGAGTTACCTATATTGTACAATCAGCGACAAAAATCCTGTCACCTTCCCTGCCTACCAGCTCTAACCCTTTCTCTCTCCCATCACCCTACCTACACCCTCATAACCACACACCTCAGAGTCTGCCATACGGTGGTAGAAATATGCAAATTTTGTAAACCTAACAGTTTCGAGTATAAGAATATCACGGGTTACGGTGAGGCAGGAGAAGCAACAGGACTTTTGCTGTCGACTGTGCATATATCCGTGGGAGAATGCAATTTCTGCTACTCAAGCACAGTGGTTGTCCCAGTTAGTTAGTTCAAATATGACTTCATAGGCTATCAACCCTTCTGGATTATTAAGCCAGCACACTGTAAGTCAAGAATAGTGTCAGGATAGTGCCCCCTTACGAGAACTACAGCCCTTTCCTTGTTCCAGGTTCATGTTTTGGCAACTGAACACTTATTTATATTACTACCCTGAAGTAGTGAAGGCTACCGGTATATTTCTTTCTGGCAACTATTAAACTATTTTATTGAGCTTAGGAAGGACATCTACACATTAAAATGCTAAAGACAATCTCAATTAATCCTTTTAGCTACCATATATCCTTGCTAAGCTTCATAACATCGTCTAATTGTAGCTGAAGTCGCATAAGGAAGACGTCACCGATACAGAAGGGGTTAATACAAATAGCGTTACAGATACAGTAAAAGTAAATTACAGGATTAAACAAGACATCCGATAAAGAATAATACATTTATTTGTATGACGAGTTTACCGATTACAAGATTATCCTGTAATCAGGCATTAACAGGCTGTTCCACAGACAATATCTTGTGACAAATACATTAATCATCATGGATTTGGTGCCAACGTGTTTATGTCTGTTCAGAAGCGTTTTTCTTGAAAACAACATATGTAATGTACGAATTAATATTGAGTATTTTATCATTTTAGATAGTAGAATATTTATTTGTGTATTTAAAAGACAAATGAAACACATTATTATAACTGCATATTATATACTATAGAAACTATCTAGTATATATATATATATATATATATATACAGTATACACCACATATGATATATTAAAAGTGGTTTATAGTTAAAAGGTTTCAGTTCAATATATAAAAGTGTGATAATTCGTGAAAGCTAACCTGTCCGAGTGAAGCCTTCCCCCAGTAACTGCTTAACAACAGAGTGCCAGGCGAGGAACACATGACCACCACGCCAGACATCAGTGTTCACCTTGGTTTTGACCTCACTTCCTCTGATGGTTTCCAAGTTGCCTTTTGTTTTGACATCTCCCATCACGCCTGTCTTAGCGGTCTGAAATTACATACTATATATATATATATATATATATATATATATATATATATATATATATATATATAGATACTGTATGTACACACACTTCACACATAATTACCTGTATATACAATGGTCACATGTGCTAAATTATATTTGTTTGTATTATGCGATTGTGACAATAAAGGTCTTTGAATTTCATTTCATTGAATGGTAAAGGTACTGTTAGGAGCTGTGCTATACTGTGGCACTCATCTTTGCTCGTTGAACGCAGGAACTATTGTATATACCTGTTTTAGTACGAAAGTATGCTTACAGAAACAGTTTCGACAATGAAGATGGTTGATATATGTTTGATGTGATTTCCATGTTAATTCTACTCATTTAAAGGTGTCATGGACGAATATATGATTTCCAGTTGTAGGTGACATATTCAAATATGTTAGATCATGAGAATAAATTATAAACGTCAAACAACTCTTTGCATTGTCGAAATTTGTTGGAAATACATTGCTTAGGACTAACAAAGGTATATTATCCAGCTTACCACATGTTACCTCCCTAGGTGGAATGTCACAAATCTCCACTAATTCCAGGTTCCAACTGCTAAAGCTAACATACCAAAAACATGTTAGCTTGAGAAGATCCGCTAATCAGCATTAGAGTAACCGGGTTGTCCACAACATCCTGGAGTGTCTGTATGGGCATGGGGACGTGTCTGACGGCCAGGAGGGACATTAAGTTTCCGGCATAGCTCCGTGTTAACACCAGCGTCGTCAACATCCACACCCCCACCACCACACGCTCACACCACCACCACCCGGTAGATACCTGTATGTCTTGAATCAGTAGAAATAACAATTATATATATATATATATATACCGGTATATACAGTATATATATACAGTATATATATACAGTATATATACCGGTATATATATATATATATATATATATATATATATATATATATATATATATATATATATATATATATATATATATATAAACATGAAAAATATTGATTCTTGTGGTAAACATATATGCGAATATGTTTCCACACTAAAGGTGTGTAGAAAAGGGTAGGTTCACTGCACAAAGTTTAAAAAATGTTAGTGCTAAAATTAAATTGCATCTAAAATATATTGCATGCACAAAATAAGGGTTTAAAAAGTATGTCCGAGTATCATATTAGAAGGCTCGGACTGTTGTGTACATATTAAAATAATGTTTATGTAAAAGTGTTAAAATGCATTTCTCTACTTTCGTAGATCTTCAGTTATTATACAAATTTGCAAGAGTGGCTGGCTCCAGAGTCAGGTATTTGTTCTGTACTCTTCTGTGGATTTCCAGTCACTCAGTGAGTGACTGGAAATCCACAGAGGAGTACAGAACAAATACCTTCAAATGGCCTTCGGGGATCACGGCGTCAGGCAATAGATAGATAGATAGATAAGAACACTACAAAGGAAGGGGTTGCCTGACCTAGTCATTCTGTAGGCGAGAAACATTATTTATCGAAAAATGTACATATTTTGCTTCAAGGAGATCTGGGGAGGCAATATATTTAGACTAGAGAACAAACTCAAATAGATTGCTTTACAATGGATGGAATGATCAAGGTATTGGATAATATATGAACAAAATATTCTAATAATCTCCCCACCGTCAAATACTAAAAATGGATGGAATAATCAAGACCCTGGATAATGAATGACCAAAGTATCCTAATAATCTCCACACCGTCAAATAGTGAAAGGGTTAAGTGCCAGACTCTACCTTACCTTGTTGTAACAACACCCGGATACAGCTGCCTACTTTAGTGGTCAGTTTAGCCTGGGTGTGTGTGCCATAGGTGAGCCACAGTGATAGGAGGCCCATGAGTACCAGGACCACCAGTAGTGACATCAGGATACCCACCCACACAGACGACCCCAGAGGTAGAAGAAAGCCCCAAGGGTCCACCACATTCTGACCTGGAACAATGATATCATGTTGTAAGGTATGTCTGTCTGTTTCTGACTTCCTAGCACACAAATCCTTGGGTCTATGGTGATGTGACTTGGCTAGAGTACTCAGAGTGTCCCAAAATAGATTGCAAATATGAATTATCATCCTTTATCAGTTTTGTGTGGGCAGAGGGGTATTGCCCCCCCCCCCCCCCCCCTCCCAATATAGTGGTACCCTGCCGGCCGAAATATCTGTAGTCGTCGTCGTCGTCATCGTCATCGTCCTTCTGTCTGTCCCGAAACTCCTCCTACATCGTTTGATGGATTTTCACCAAACTTCACACATACATTCAGTGGGTCAGTGCGACGGTCTGTACAAATTTTTTTTTTTTTTTAATTTGCTCAATAGTTTAGGTCTAGTTCCTAGGTCAAAAATGTTTTACTCCCCAGCCCCCAAAAGGTCCCCCCCTCTAACCCCCTGTAATACCCCCCCCCCCCCACCCCACACACACACACATCTTTCCCTCCCCTGTAGGAGAGGTGTGGCGGAGTGGTCTTGCCACTGGACTGGTAATCCAATGGACCTGGGTTCGAATTCCAATATGTCAATGGGAAGATATTATTGGGATGGAATTTGTGCTGTACCTAGTATCAGTGCATTACCACAGTACACCGAAATGCCAAAACAATACCCTCATTGTTCCCTGATTAATTAGCATTGTATGAATATTCCCATATTCAAAAATGTGCTACAGGAGGACAATGCCTAGTGAGTTAATTGCTCAATAGGTGGCGTTCTGAGAGTGAGGGTCCGGGTGTGGGGGATGAGACTGTGAAGCGCAGAGGCGAGGCGGCTTCAGAGATGGAGTTGCTTCGAGCCATGAAGCTTTGCATGTCTCACTCCCTAGACTGGAGGAAGACCTCACGGGCGTCACTGTGTTCAGAGGTAGAGTGTAAAGGCTATTAGCCTATGCCCGAGAGGGAGTAGTTGGAATATAGAAAATAAAATAAAAATATTATTGCAATCACTGTGTATGCTTGATGTCTCTGTGGCAGTAGTGATGATGATGCCGTTCTGTGTGTGTCACACATCACAAAAGTGATGACAATGGCAATTATTGTACTAGCAGTAATGGTGTTGCTGATTGTAGTCGTAATTTGTCGTGGTGAAGGTCTGTAGTGATGACGGTAGTGTGTCTGAGTGTAGTAGTGATAGTTGTGGTGATATTGTAGCAATTATGATGTGGACAGTAGTGATGATAATGGTTCTTATGGTGGTGATTGAGAAAGTAGTTGTGATAGCCGTGGTGATAGTAGCAGTGATGATGATGACAGTATTGATGATGTTGGTGATAGTAGCAGTGATGATGGTTATAGTATAGTGATGATAGAAATAGTATAATGATTGATAATGATGACAGTATTGATGATGTTGGTGATAGTAGTAGTGATGATGGTTATAGTACTGTATAGTGATGGTAGAAATAGCATAATGATGATTACAGTAGTAGTGATGATGGTCATAGTAATAGTAATGATGGTGATTGTAGAAATGATAGTGATAATAGTAGTGATGATGGTGATACTTGTAGTAATGATGATGGCTACCATAGTCTATTCATTATAAATAGGCAAAACAACTTGACCACTAACGGTAGTAGTGACTAACCTCTATAACTATAAAACGACTATAGTAATCGAGCAAATATGTTTACCATATGCGAATGGTCAGCCAGGGAAAAGGTGGGAACATTTACAGCCCATTTGCTCTAGCTAGTTTTGAGTTACAGACGTTAGGAGTCATGATTTCTGGCCTACCTATAATGAATGGACTTTAGTAGTAGAAATGATGGTGACAATAGTAGTGATGATGATTGTAATTGTAGTAGTGATTATGATAGTTTTGATGGTGACTAATAGTGATGATGGTGACAGTTGTAGTGATGATAGTAGTAGTGACGATGGTGATAGTAGTAGTGATGATGGTGGTAATAATTGTGATGATGATAAGGGGAGGTGTGGTGGAGTGGTCTTGCCGGGAGGGTCTGTACGCCGCCACATTCCTTACCTGCTGCGCATGCGCGAAAATTTAAGCCCCCCCCCTTGGCCCCGCCCACTGCCCAAAATGTACAAATATATTAGATTAGATTACCAAACTTAACCTAACCTAACCTAACCTAACCCAACCCTAATATAATATAATATAACATAACAACACAAATAACAAAATCAAAATATAAAAATACACTAAATCTGAATGGGATCGAACACTGGTTTTCTCAGTGTTGGGCGAGAGCTCTACTGACTGGGCTACAGAGCGACTTGGCAGTAACGGTTTGAAGGCTATATTTAAACGCAGGGCGGGGCCAAGGGAGGCTGACATTTTCGCGCATGCGTAGGGGGTAAGGAATGTGGCGGCGTGCATCCCCTTCCGGTCTTGCCACTGGACTGGTAATCCAATGGTCCCGGGTTCGAATCCTGATGTATCAATGGGAAGATATTATTGGGATGGAATTAAATACTATACCTAGTATCAATGCATTACCACTAAGCTCGGCGAAACGCCAATAAAATACCCTCATTGTTCCCTGCTTAAATAGCACTGTATGAATATGCCCATATTCAAAATATGCTACAGGGGGGCAATGCCTAGTGAGTTAATTGCTCAATAGGTGGAGTTCAGAGAGTTAGGATCCGAGTCTTCGGGGTGAGACAGTGAAGCACGAAGACGAAGCAGCTCCATATAAATGCCAAGGCAAGATGGCAAAGGCTGGTTGCAGCTTCGCATTTCTCACTCCCAAGACTGGAACGAGACCTCACAGGCTTCACCGTGTTGAACGGTTGAATGTACAGTACAGGCTCTCAGGCTCGAGAGTAAGTTGAAATATAGAAGCGCCACTTCTATTTTATTATTATCATTATTATTATTAATATTATTATTAGCAGTAGTAGTAGTTGTAGTATTGATTGTACTAATAATAGTAATACAGAATTAAGGGATTATTATATGATATTTGTAACAATGAAAAAGTTTCATTACCAGAAATAGTAGTAATTTTAAATATAGACGAAAACAATAACAAATTAGATAAATATAACCCCACGAGGATGAGTCTGATTGCGTGCCCCTGAACGGGAGCAACATTGTGGGTCTATGGTCCTGTGCATTGACTACCGATCCAACTCTGTCTAGGTTTCAGAGGGGGCACGCACAGCTGAGTGGTATATACAGTATATATATATATTCAGTTATATGTATATACTCAGGCTCAATACTACCTTTTTTGGAGGGGGGGGGGGGCAACTCAAGACAGAGCCATAATAGGGAGAACACAAAACACAACAGAAAACAATGAACAAATAAAAACAAAATACAAATTCACACACATCTAGGTCATCCAGGAAAAGACCCAGATACCAGGGTCACCAAGGTCCCTCCAGTATAAATATATATATATATATATATATATATATATATATATATATATATATACAGTGTAAGTAATATTGTTAGTATTACCTCGTCCGGCTATCATAAGGCTTGACCCTGCAGATATTGTGTAGGTCAGATCTATTGCCTTGGATCGCTGGTGAGTAACCAGAAACAAGCCCAAACCGATATTTGCCTCCTGGGGAAAAGCAGAAATAGCATTAATTATATGATGAACAGTTTCCAATTCTATTCTTATCTCTGTTATAAGTTTCAGAGGATGTGCACTTGATATCGGACATACTTAAAATGTCTGGGTCTCAGGCAAGCGTAATGTATTTGTAGTTTAATTTATAGAAAATTATAAACTTAGATTAGGTTTTGTTTTCTAATTACATCTAATTAAATAAGAAGCAATCGCTGAAATGTGTTTATATATTGTAATATATTTAATCCCTGCATTACATAAAGTGTAAACAAATCATACTAGGTAATATTTGTGAATTAGGTACACAACACTATAATATTTTCAAATATTTATTAAATATTCAGTGTAAGAAATATTCCTCCCTATATTGTTAAAGATAACATATTGAATATTTAAATGATGGAATAATGCTGAAAGTAGCTTACTATTCTGTAAAGCCCTCTACCTCTTGGTAACATATAAATTCACTAATACATATAAATATATATATATATATATATATAAACAGTATATATATATATATATATATATATATATATATATATATATATATACATATATATATATACTGTATATATATATATATATATATATATATATATATATATATATATATATATATATATATATACGGTATAAATACAGTATATATAATTATATATATATATATATATATATAATTATATACATTATATCTTAAAAATAATTTCTCATCTCTAAAGTGCATTTTTTTTGTCACTCAAAGCAATGTTGACTAGGAAAAAGAACCACCCTTTGCCATTCAAATATCCCTTCATAATTGTTAAGGGGCACAGGGCCCTGGGTGGGGTATTGGTGTCCCGGGCATTTCCGCACCCTCCTCAGTCCCACGCCTGGGAGAGGCTTCGGTCACCTGGGTTTTCTTGGTGGTAAAGCTAGGAGGGTTCTGTGGGGGCGCTCAATTGTGTCCTTGGCTTTGCTCGGGACATTGGGGCTGTTCGGTCAGACAGCCATGGGAATAACAACAACAACAACAACAACCCTGCTGTGTTCTTCACTTGTAACACATGTTATAAACATTACAGCATACATTAATACAACAATTATCAAGATCTTTTTGCAACATAATTCTTTTGTTTCATTACAATTTGTGTTAGATATATTTTGATCATAATCAAAATAAGATAATAGGTCTCCACATGAATTGAACAAAGGCATACCTGTCTTTGCAGCATGCCAATCATTCCAGTCCATGATCCATTGTTCAGCTTCCGACCAGTCTCTTGATCATCTGGAGTCACATACCAAATCCTGTTAAGGGGTTAATTAGTGCTTCTTTTTTGGTCTATATATGTATTTATACATTTATTTTTTAGTTTCTTCGCTAGATCTCCATCAAGCTTCAAATAACACCCCCTAGACCCCCTTTCAAGATACATTTGTAAATTTTTCGGTAGAAAAGTGCCTTATCCGAAGGCCGGTTCCTTCTAAAATTACAGGCTCGCTATCGCTCACCAAAAAATCGACACCTAAATGGCACAAAAGGTCTTAATATTGACAATAAAATGGGGCGAAAGGTCTTAAAATCGACAAACTAATGGAACGAACGTCTTAAAATATCAAAACAAATATGCTAAACACAAGAATCACAAGCTTAATATTTACTGGCAGCCATGCATTTACAGTATATCATATTATATTAACCTGTTACCGAATGTTCGAGTACATACTGTATAATCCAATTACATTATAAACTACCACGTCAACTATTATATACTGTATATATATATATATATATATATATATATATATATATATATATATATATATATATATATATATATATATATATATAATTATATAGTATATACAGTATATGTATTTTATATATTCTTTCATATTACATCCTTGCCCAGCATTATCAGTCTGTTATTGCCTGCAACCTAACTGTTATTTCCTTAACTATAATAAATGTCGTTTGTGGTATTTGAGTCAGAGGTTTAATTGGGCTAGCCATGACCCCTCCGATATCCATAATGCCTTCCACATTAATTGGACACACAAATTGTGCGAAATGTTTTACATTTACGAAGTTGTTGAAGGCTAATAAAAGACAACCCCTAGATATGATACTTAACCTTATTTGGCCCGAGGGGGGTATTTTTTTACCTCCCTTGTATTGCTACATTAGTTTGAAGATTTTAAGACGTTTCAGCCTTTTAGTTTGACAATAGTAAGACGCTTCCCCCATTTAGGTGTCGATTTTTATATGGGCGAGGAATATAGCAAGCTTTTACCCTAGAAGAAATCGGCCTTAGGGCGGGACAGTACACATTTTGCTTGAAGGGGGTATGGGTGGGTAATGTTTTAGATTGACGGAAGTCTGAGAAGACGGTACTTTTTTGTTTTCTTCTTGTTTAGCCTAATGGAGAAGCTAAACTACGTGGCTCGAAATTAACAATAGGAAGCAATATTCTCGGTAATTACAAACAAAATATCATAATAACTCACATGAGGTCGGACAAGACAGTGTTATGGAGGGTTCACACATTCACGTATATGCTCCCGACAGCTCCCGTACGAAGGTTTATTGGTAGTTGGCACCCGAATATTGGTAGTTTGGTCAAACGTAAGGGCATATTACGCAAAACGTAAATGAAATTGTGTACTGTCGGGGGGGTTAGTACGCATGGCGGGAGTAGCCATGCGGGTCGGGGAGGCGGTTGGTGCGGGCGATGCCACCCGGTATGTTTTGAAATTCGAATCAGGTACGGGGCTCGCGCTCACGTATGTCAAAAGTCGGGAACTTTTACAACCGTCCGGCCCACCACGGCCATCTGACGGGAGCAGCCCCATCAGACGTAGCCGCTCGCCCATCAGACGTGAGCTGCTCCCGTCAATCGTAAAATATTCCCGTCAAACGGGAAAGTTTACGTTCGTCGGGAAGTATATGGCAACACCGCCGCACTGCGGGCTGGCGGAAAGACGCGGCAACGATGTACGGGGGGGTATATAAGGACCAGCGGGACACACTGCCGTCAGTCATACCTCTCACCATACCGGAGCAACAACCTACAGCCAACCCTGTCACCCTGCCACCCTCTGCACGCTGCCCTGCCCTGCCCTGCCCTGCCCTGCCCTGTCACCATGAATAGCAAGAAAAGCGGGAAGAAGGTCAGGAAGATTTCCCCTCCCACCTAGACGCCTGCCACCTCTCTGCCTGCCCCCTCGACGCCTGCCCCCTCGACGCCTGCAGTTTGGCGGTCTGTCTATCAAGCAACTTAGACAGACGGGTGTGTGCAAAGCCACCACCATCAGACTCTGACCCTATGGCACCAACGTCGACGTAGATGAACTTGTAGTTGGAGTCAACAATTGCCAACAGGACAATGGAAAAAAACTTCTTGTAGTTGAAGTAATATGTGCCACCAAAGGAGGGGTTGCGGATCCGTATGTGTTTGCCATCAATGGCTCCTATACAATGCGGCAGGTTCCATCGTTCCTCAAAGCCGCTGGTAACCTCCTTCCATTCAGCAGGCGATTGTGGCGTTTTGAGCTCCTGATCTCCGTAGACAGAGATGAGGGCCTGGCATGTGTCTGGAACAATTTGGCTGATGGTGTTGTGGGCAACCCGAAAGGTGTACTGCAGGCTCCTGTAGGTTTCACCCGTAGCGAGGAAATGTAGGGTGATGGCCACCCGCAGACCAGGAGGAATGGGTTTTCGCCAGAACGTAGGTTTCCTCTGAATGATGGGGGTGACACGTTCCACAATCTCATCAAATAGTTGTTTGTCTACCCGGGTGAAGTTCTTGTACATGTGTGGACATTCTCTGGCCAACTCTTCCATCAGGTTCTCATAATGGCCATGTTCAAGCCTTCGTTGCAGATAAGGCCACACCCACACTGTCCTCTTGCTCCTTTCCTTCTTCTCTTGTTCCTCTTGATGGATGTAGTTTGCTATTGCAAGTAGTTTTAAGATTTCTATGTAGGAAAGGATCCATTTCATTAGCCGCGTGTTATGCCTGTTCTCCGGTTTGATTAGGGAGTTCACAAAATTTAACTCCTCCTGGATGAATTCCGCGATGTTGTTCATGGTGCCGAGGAAGGAGTGGGAATGGCAAAGGTGTGGCCTGTCCTGCCCTTTTGTAGTTCCCAGATTCCAACCCATACCTACGTGGTTGACAAAGACTGTCTTTGTCTGTGTTTGGACAGACGGGGTGTGCCTACGATTGTCCGGAACCGGTCCAGGTAGGTCCTAAACAATCCCAAGACGTACGGCCTCAGCTACGCAGGTCTTGTGGGGGCGTGGCATGGGCGTGGCCTGTGTTCCCGCAAATCGGGCAGCCCATGTGGATGAACGGGGACATGCTTACGCAAGTCGCAAACACGTACGTAGTTCAATACGACTACATTACGACTGACGTAACACTGGCCCCGTCACGGTACGTCTGTCGGGAAGTGCAATAGTCGTGGTTATACGGGCGTTCACGGCCGGACTACTCCCGTCAGAACACAAAATTGGCGATTACGCCTGACGGGAGCTGTCGGGAGCAATATACGTGAATGTGTGAACCCAGCATAATGATGACTTACGTGAAGTTCATGCCCTTGGCCACATTCTCTAGAACGTTGGACTGAGCTGAGGTTAAGGTGATGTTCTTCCCTCCAGGAGCATAAGGGGCGGCTGTTACTGAGGTCTCGTAAATCGGTCGAAACACCATGGTGACGAGCAGCTGAGGTCTCTCAGATAACCTGTTGACACATAATGTTATATTTCAACTATACTTCA
Organism: Paralithodes platypus; assembly: GCA_032716605.1. NCBI lineage: Eukaryota > Metazoa > Arthropoda > Malacostraca > Decapoda > Lithodidae > Paralithodes > Paralithodes platypus. The sequence goes on along the minus strand of CM064546.1, from coordinate 21,779,243 downwards.
ACTGTGCTCTTGTCCTCAAGGAAGCGGAATCTTATTAGGAAAATTAAGGCCAACGTGAAGAACATATATACAGTATATATATATATATATTTATATATATAAATAAATATATATATATATATATATATATATATATATATTTTTTTTATTTTTTATTTTTTTTTCAGCTACTCCCTCTCGGGCATAGGCTGAGAGCTTGTACACTCCACCGCTGAACACGGTGAGGCCTGTGAGGTCTTGTTCAAGTCTAGGGAGTGAGACATGCGAAGCACCCATTCACGGCTCGAAGCAACCCCATCTCTGAAACTGCTATGCCTCTGCGCTTCACCGTCTCATCCCCCAAACTCGGATCCTCACTCTCAGAATGCCACCTATTGAGCAATTAACTCACTAGGCATTGCCCCCCTGTAGCATATTTTGAATATGGGAATATTCATACAATGCTATTTAATCAGGGAACAATGAGGGTATTTTGGGGGGCATTTCAGTGTGCTGTGGTAATGCACTTAAACTAGGTACAGCACAAATTCCATCGCAATAATATCTTCCCATTGACATATTGGGATTCGAACCCGGGTCCATTGGATTACAAGTCCAGTGGCAAGACCACTCCGCCATATATATATATATATATATATATATATATATATATATAAATATATAGAATTATATATACATATATATATATATATATATACAGGGTGTATTGAAATAACTGTTACAGACTACGACAAACTCATTGTAAAATGGAAAATAAACACATATTGTCATATCACATTTTCCCAAAAAAGTGTTATTAATGAGATATATGCTTATTTAGAAATCTAGCAAAACAGGGTTACAAATAAAGCACTAAATAATTTATACATGATTAACATGTTTACTATGGATTTAATATTATTATTCTTAACTAAAGGGAAAGTATAGGTTTACCTATTCACACATTATATATTACAAAATCAAAGTATCTTAGAATATGGTGATGATGTTAGGTAGTTAGCAGAAAAATACTAATTATTTGAAACAGAGTGGCGTAAAACAAATATATAACATTTGCAACTCTGGTTGCGGAGTATAATGCTGATGCCCAAGTCTGGGTCGAGTATCCAAACGTAGTTGAAGGTAATTCAATCGTTTATGAAGCATAGTTCTTGATTCATAGATTCATCGCGGAATGATCGTATCTATCTTGAATGAAATTCCGAACATGTTTTATGACTCGGTATAAAGATTCAAAGATTCAAAATATTTGGTATGATTGATTTCTGTATTATATCAGTTGGTGGTAATTAAAATGATTTCAATTAATCTCCTCATATTACACTGTAATGACCATGTACAATCACGAGCATAAATGCTGCGATATCAACCAAATAACGTCACCTCCTTCATCACTAGGGGTTTATACTAAGCTGAATAAAATCGTTTGACGGTAGCTAGAATGAAATACTGAAATAATTGTGAATTTGAATATAAAGTTTTGTAGTACCTTTGGATACAAAGGGGCGAACATTATTTGGTTGGTGTCGCAGTATTTATGCTCGTGACTGTACAGTAGTAGTAATTAATTATGATCGATGTTGAAGTCTTGAACTTATTAAACGAATCTCTGAAATGCAAATGCTCATTAAGAATTAGTAAGGAGGTTCAATTCAACACGAAACTGCTTCAAATAAGTTTGTATTTGAATTAATGTTCACTACTGTACAATTAATTAAATAATATTAGGCAATAACTTTGTAATGCCCACAATATATTTACTATCATATGACAGTAATGCCTGCAAACCACTTGAGGATCTTAATTTGTTTCATCCAAGATGCCTTTGGTCTTTCCTATGTTGAAAGAAAAACACATTAATTAACATAAAATAATTTGAGTTGTAAACGGTACATAAAGGAAACATTACTTACATTGCTTCACCCTGAAAACTAATTATGTTTATAATTCAATATTCCTGGGTATAAATTAGGAGATGAGGGGGAACCCCGGGGGGAGCATGCAAGGGGAGACCTATGCCAGTGTTCGGATAATAACCCATGCTTGAACGACACTGAATATTTTACTATATATCTTTTAAATCATTAATTATTAATTATTTGTTATTTTGTTATGGAATAAAGTGAACTTGTTTTTGTATTCAGTACTTAGCACTTGAAGTCTGTAAGTGTTTTTGCACTACACCCTGTATATATATATATATATATATATATATATATATATATATATACCGGTATGTAATATACAGTATATATATATATATATATATATATATATATATATATATATATATACTGTATATATATGTTATGTCGGGTTATAATATTTATAATCCGTGATATAGTCTTTATTAAAATCCGTTCAACGGATTTTCACCAAACTTCACACGAACATTCGGTGCGTGAATGCAACGTTTTGTTTTTTTTTTTTTTTTAATATGTGCAATATTATGATTTTAGGTCCAAAATATGTCGAAGCGAAAGGGTAAATTGATCGATTGTTAAATCTTCATCCTAAGCTCAACACAATGTTATAGTGATTGCCAGAATATAATGCAAAAACACATTGTTAAGAAAGGGTTATATATGCTGAACATCATTATGTTACGCTTACTTGTTGAATTTTTTCGGAAACAAAGACGTAATTTGACCGATGACCAATCCTCCCTGTTTACTCCATAACGCCACCTTAACCGGCTCAACTCCAGGACCACTGTAAGGCAACTCCACATACACCAAACACCTGAAGGGAAAAGGTAATCTGCTTAGTGTTGTATTTTATATATTCATTATGTCTCGAGTCGGCCACCCCCAGCTAAAAAAACAAAAAACAAAAATATATATATACAGTATAATGTATTTCGTATATATATATATATATATA